>JAKSZT010053859.1:890379-962300 GCA_026826555.1 Tolypeutes matacus | reverse complement strand
GTTCTATTTTGGAATCTGTGCTCCTGAGAGTGACAGAATTAGACTCAAATAAGTCCTCCCTGCACATGGTTCACCAGTCCCTTCTATTCAAACCTACATGTGATGCTGGAGTTTCTTAGGTATACTTCCAGAGACTGGAGCCTCCCGCCTACCTATGTGCCAGGTGTGCATGAAATCTAGGTGGAGCTGCAACTCCTACCCTACAGCTCAATGGACTCATCCAAGTCACCTGGTGAGGAGACAACGATGGGAAATGGCCATCCCAGGGAATGGAGAGGGCCTGCATCTTCAGGCAGGATCATCCCACCCACCATATCCATGGGATATAGGCCCTCTCTCACTTGGAGTTTGAGTGGACATCACCATCCCAGTCGCCTCTGGATTTGGGGAAGAACTATGGACTAGAGTGGACTTGATGGTATTCTCTTGCTCACATATGGTGATTCTTGCAATGCAAGAAATTATAACAATGAGGTCGAGCCAGTGGCCATTTGACAGTTTTTGGGTAGGGAGGGGATGAGCAGTTGAAATACAGGGGCTTCTTTGGGAGTTGGAGGTTGTCATGAGTACTGTTGTGGCAATAGATGTAGGCCATTTTAAATCAGCACACACCACTCAGAACTGAGTGGGAGAGAGTGTGGTCTACAGTGTGAACTGTGGTCTATGGTTGTTGGCAAGGCTCCAGGATGTGTAAGTTCATTGAGTTTGGTGGGCTACACTGTGGGAGATGTTTGTGTGGGATGTGGTGGGAGGTGTGGGAGGTGGGCAACATGGGAATCCCAGTGGGTTCCATGTAATATTTTAGGTAATCTAAGCACCTCTTAAAATATATTTATATACATATATATATATATAAATACCATTTTTGTAAGCAAATACACATATATGCATATATATTTATATATCATTTTACAAATGTTTGTATGTATTGTGAGAATTTTGATTTTTACCCATAATAAAAAAAAATAAAAATAAAATAAAAAAAATAAAAAAAAAAAAAGATTCAGAGTGGATTGAAGAACAATATCTATTAATTAAATTCATATACCTAAATGACTATTGAATGGATAAAGTAATAATGATATCCATGGCCTAGGACATCAATAAAGTGTTCAAATACACCATAAAGTAATATAGAGCATAAGATGGGTAACTGGATATGTAGAAGTTTGATATCGTTATGAATTCCAATAATGTTTATGGGATGATGTTTGTAAACTGGTCTGTTAATCTGGGCATGATTAAGTTATGATAAGTGCATTGACTGGGTCCCAGTCTGTAGGTCACTTGAGTCCCGCCCTTTAGTGTTTCGGGTCTCAAGCATAAAAAGACATGGCAATGGACAGAATTGGAGTCGTTTTTGATGTTGGAGTTCTGATGAGCAAGGACAGGAGGCCCCAGGGAAAAGAGACAAGCCATTCTCCTGACAGTTCACAGCTGGCCTTGTGTAGAGAGGCAAAGCTTAGAGAGCCTCATAGACTACAGCTGATCTTGAGGAAGAAACAGAGGAGCTGAGCCCAGGGAGAAACGTAGCCCTGGGAAGAGAGGAACACAATAAACCTGAAACATGGCAAATGTCAGCAGCTGTCTTGCTCCAAGAGAGGGTAACAGACTCGTTAAGGTAGAAAGTTATGCTTTATGGCCTGGTTACTGGAAGCTTCTACCCCGAATAAATACCCTTTATAAAGACCAAGAGATTTATGGTATTTTGCATCAGCATCCCTTTGGCTGACTAATACAGGATAAAAAATGTTTTAAAATTCATTATTTCACAAGTCAATAACAAATAATAAGTGTGGATTTGGGAAGGCAAGCAAAAGTGTTATAATTTCCCTGGTAAACTTTATAGAATATTAAATAGTGCATCTCATCCACATAAATAGAAGGAAAAAAATGAATAAAAATGTTCAGTCCCAAACGAAATGTTTAGAATTTCATGGGTTGCCATTTTGGCCTTTGTTCTGGGACCACCTTACTCGTGCATCTTTGGAAGCTGCACCTTTCTTATCCTCCGAAAGCCTGAATTTCCCAGGGTTTATTTATGGGGTATTGTTTTGTCCCCATCATTAATCCTGTGCTGTATCACTTCCCCATTTCCTAGTTATGAAGTCACCAAACTGGATGTAATGCTCATTTGAAGCAAGAGAGCCATGAATGATGGGACAAATAAAAAGGAGACATTATTGCACTTCCCAAATTGGACACTTAGATGATTGATATTGGATCTTTCCTCTTTTCTAATGAATGCATTCAATGCTATAAATTTCCCTCTACGCATTGCTTTTGCTGACCCTACAAACTATAAAGAAGCACAGGACTAAAGAAGCAGAGAGAACCACATAACAAAAGGATTGTGAGTGAAGCTATATCCACTTCCATAGCAGTACAGACTTAATATGAAGGCAGGGAATGTAAGAAAATTGGGAAAATCTTTTCTGTGCCAACAAGCATTGTTTCCTCAAAATAACACTTCTATGAATGTAACTTCACTTGGAAGGAATTTGCATCATGCTTGCCAGTTTGCCCAACATTGTAGTCCTCCCCTTTAAGTATAATGAGTGTGAAGTTTCTTTGAAATTTAACCTCATGAGATACCTGAGAAATTATCCTTCATAGAAACCATTTTGGATTTCCTGAATTTGGGAAACCTAGAGTCACAAAAAAGAAGCATGCAGCAGTAATACCATGTGTATGTAAGGTATACTGGAAATCTTTCAGCCAAGCATTAAATCTCATTGAACACGAAATAGTCACACATCAGTTAGTATTGTAATCAACATGGGAATGCTTTCATCAGAAACAAAACCTCATGGAATATGGGAAAATTAAAAATAGAGATAAACCATATGAGTGTCCTGAATGTAGGCTGCTATTTACTATCATTTTTTTTACTCCTATTTTAAAAGCTACACGGGAACAAAGATAGTAATGTCATACATGTGGGAAAGTTTTCAACCTGAAGAAAACTTCTTTATTCATCAGAAAATTCTTACTGAGGAGAAATCATATATATTTGGGAAAGCTTTAATTCAAATATCAAATCTCAGATACAAGGGATTTCCTACTGCAAAGAAAACATATGCATGTAGGGCATGTGAAAAACCTTTAGGTACAAATCGTATCTCACAGAACATGAAAAAAAAAAACTCATATTGGAGAGAATAAAAATCAATGTAAAGGATTCAGAAAAGCCTTCAGGCAAAAGCAGTCATTTATTAAATATGAAAGCATTCATTCTGGAGAAAAACCCTATGTATGCGATGAATGTGGAAAAGACTTAAACCAGAAGGAAAACCTCATTCACCATCTGAGAATACATACTGGAGAGAAACCCTATGAATGTGATGGATGTGGGAAAGGTTTCCTTGAGAAATCAAGTCTCATTACACACCAGAGATGACAAAAGGTAGAGAAACTGTATATATGTAAAAAATGTAGGAAAGCCTTCAGTAGCAAATGAAATCTCACTGACTATGAGAAAATTCATAGTGGAGGGAATCCCTATATATGTAAGAAATGTAGGAAAGCCTTCAGCCAGACACAGTATCTCATTAAACATTACAACATTCATACTGGAGAGAAACCATGTGAATGGAATGAATGTGAATCTCCAAAGAATCTCCACCTGCAGTCTGTGCAATTTGTTGCCAATGTTTTAAGGAAGCGGCTGTGACTGTGCAATTCAGCATGTCTTTCTCCTTGAGAAAAAGAGCACTTGCACTTTGTTCTGAGATCTGCTCCTCCCACACCTTCTTCCACACTCATCTGTGTTCAATTTCTTACCACTTATTTATGCAACAGAACTCGATATTTCTCTTAGTTTATGTAAAGATGGGCATTCCACTTATTTCAAATTATCCTGGTTGTTTTCACTGGTTCTTCAATCCATTACATTCTGGGTAAGCATTTAAAAAATTACCATTTTAAAAATAATGCTGCCCATTATTGCAGCAATTTCTTTCTTTTTTTTCTTTTTTATTGTGGGTAAAAATCAAATTTTTCACAATACATACTAATATTTTTAATATTATACATGAATCTATATGCATATATGTGCATTAGCTTTCATAAATGTTATATCTTTACATATATATATATATTTTTAAAAGGTGCTTAGATTACCTAAATATTTCACAGAAATTGCAGATTCCCATGTTTCCCACTTCCCACACCTCCCAACATCCCAGACAAACATCCTTCTCAGTGTGGCACATCACTCACAATGGATAGACACATCCTGGGGCCTTGCCACCAAGCATAGACCACAGTTCACATCGTAGACCACACTCTCTACCACACATTTTTGCATGGTATATGCTGATGTAAAATGGCCTACATCTGTCACCACAATGCCACTGAGGACAATCCTCAAGCCCTGAAAAAAAACCCTGTATTTCAACTGCCTTTTTCCTCCCTGCCCAAAAAGCATTCAGTGGCCACTGGCTCCACCTCACTGTTATAATTTCTCACATTGCTTGATTCACAATATATCTACAACAGAATACCATTAAGTCCACTCTAGTCCATAGCTCTTCTCCCAATTCTGAGGGGAATGAGATGATGTCCACTCCACCTCCAAGGGAGAGAGGGATTAGATCCCATTGATACAGTGTATGGGATCATCCTGCCTGCAGCTGCAGGCTGTCCCCATTCCCTAGGATGATGCTGCCCAGCATCATCTCCTTGCCAGATGACTTGGATGAATCCATTGAGCTGTAGGGTAGGAGTTGCTGCTCCAACAAGATTCCACACACACCTGCCACATAGGTTAGCCAGAGGCCCCAGTCACTGGAAGTACACCTAAAAACTCCAACATCACATATAGGTTTGAATAGAAGGGACTGATGGACCATATGCAGGTAGGAGTTATTTGAGTCCAATTCTGTCACTCTCAGGAGCACAGATTCCAAAGTAGAGCTCACTAATAATGCATCAATCTCTGTGGCTATCCCCACTTATATAGGACCTGGGTGTCTCCAGAGCTCTCAGGAGCCCCTCTGTGTGGGGTGATATCCACTTTGGTGTTCTATGAGATCCTACTGAGGTGTGCGTGAGTATTGTCTCTGGGATGACCTCCTGACTCTCTTTGAACTCTCTTAGCCACATGAACTCATTTCTCTTAACTTTTACCCCTTTATTTAAGGTATTTTTCCAATCATATTGCCAGTTGGCACTTGGTATTAATCCCTCATTGCCAGGGAGATTCATCCCCAGGAGTCATGCCCCACGTTGGGGGTAAGGTAATGCATTCATATCCTGAGTTTGGCTTAGAGAGGCCACATTTGAGCAACAAGGAGGCTCTCAGGTGGCAACACTTAGGCACCCCATAACAGTATGCTAAGTTTCAATTACAAGAGCAAAGACTCATAAGGCTAGTCATCAATAAAAAGCACCCATCAGTGGGCCATTCTCTTTTGCCAGACACTACTCCTGCACTCACAGGACTCATGCTGCTCCCTTAGAGAATAAGGCAGAGCTCTCCAGGCTGGGATTTCAGATTACCTCTTTTATTGAGTGATTGTCTGCAAACCGTTAACATGCCCCATCCCTTGATCATTTGAACTATTTCATATATCTTTCATATATATTCAGATGTACTTACTCCCATGAATCCCCCATCCCAGACACTCCCCAACAATGATACTCTGCAGCCCCCATTGTAACCCTTCTGTGATCTAAACTTTCCTTGAACATGAAGCCCATATAACAACCAAATACAATTAATAGGATAAGGAAATAATAATGATAAGCTTAAATGCAAGGGATAAATACAAGGAAACTTGGAAGAAAAAAAACTAAACTAAAAATAAATGTAATTAGTGGTTTGGGACATTCAAAAAATAGGAAAAGAACAAAAAAATCCTTTTTTAAAAATATTATTCTTTTTTCCCTTTTTTCACTGTATTATCAGATGTCTAGGGTACCGTGACACCTTCCGCCTCTCATTCCCCACTGACTTCCAAATTTTCATTTAATATTTTCGGAAGTTTTAGGTCAAAGCAAAGTCACACACAGAATACTAGAGACTCCCACATACCCAAATTCCCTCCGACTTCCCCAACCCATATTAAAACGTTTTTTAGAAATGGATGTTAGCATTGTTATACCTGTTATTCAGATATTAAAATATAGCAACTAAACCTTGTCAATGGTTTACGGTATAGTTTCCAATTTAGATGGTATGTTTTATAATTTTTGATGATATTTACCATGTCCTGTGTCCATTACTATAAGGTAATGAAAAACATTTCCCATGACCACTAAATACCCCATTTGGTCTTAACTGTTCCTTCCTCCCCATCCCCCCTGGGGCATATGACACTTCCCTGTCTTGACTCATGGAATGTCAAGATTCATAGTTACATGCCCTGAGTATCCAACCGGCCCTTCCTAACCTAACCTTCGGTCAACTCTGCACCACCAAAGGCGTTAATATCACTACCCATCCCTCCTATCCTTCAATATACAGCTAGACACTATCCCTTTACCATAGATATATCCATATGGATGATGGCTCACAGCCTACACTTCTCTTTCTCTCCCATGTTAACCTATATTTCAGACAATGGTGCTCAGAGACTGCTCACTTTCCTCAGTTCAAATCAGTGAGGTCAGTTCATACACTGTTCATCCTTCAATGCCTGGCTTTCTATACTCAACATAAGGTCTTCAAGATTCATCCACGTTATTCCGTGTGTTAGCACTTTATTCCTTCTTACAGCTGAGTAATATTCCATTGTATGTATGTACCACGTTTTGCTTATCCATTCATCTGTTGATAGGCACCGGGGCTGATTCCAACTTTTGGCAATTGTGAACAATGCCGGTATGAACATTGCTGGGCATATATCTGTCCATGCCATTGCTTTCAGTTCTTCTGGGTATTTACCCACCAGTGAAATTGCTGGATCATACAGAATATCTATTGTTACTTTTTTGAGGAACCGCCAAACTCTCCTCCACAGTGGCTAGGTCATTCTACAATCCCACCAGAAGTGGATGAGGGTTCCTATTCCTCCACATCCTCTCCAAAACTTAGAGTCTGCTGTTTTTTTAATAGCTGCCATTCTGATGGGTGTAAATGGAATCTCATTGCAGTTTTGATTTGCATTTCCTTGATAGCAAGCGATATCGAGCATTTATTCATGTGCTTTTTAGCCCTTGGTATTCCTTCCATGGGGAAGTGTCTTTTCAGGTCAGTTGCCCATTTTTTAAATGGGTTGTTTCTCTTTTCGTTTTCAGGGTGCAGGATTTCTTTATATATGCAGGATATTAGGCTCTTATCAGATATATGATTGCCAAATATTTTCTCCCATTGGGTAGGCTGCCTTTTTATTTTCTAAATAACATCCTTTGAGGTGCAGAAGTTTTTAATTTTGAGAAGATCCCATTTATCTATTTTTTCTCTTGCTGCTCGTGCTTTGGCTGTGAAGTTTTTGAAATCATTTCCTATTACAAGGTCCTGTAGATGTTTTCCTACATTATCTTCCAAGGTCTTTATGGTTTTGGCTCTTATATTTAGATCTTTGATCCATCTTGAGTTGATTTTTGTATAAGGTGTGAGATGGTATTCTTCTCTCATTATTTTGATAATGGATATCCAGTTCACCAAGCCCCACATGTTAAAGAGGCCATTCTCTCCAAACTTAGTGAGCTTGGTAGCCTTGTCAAATATCAGATGACTGTATATGTGAGGATATATATCAATTTGATTCCATTGGTCAGTAGCTCTATCCTTGTGCCCATACCATGCAGTTTTGATCACTATAGCTTTGTAATATGCTTAAAATCTGGTAATGTGATACCTCCAACTTCATTTTTATTTTTCAATATGTCTTTGGCACTTTGCGGCCTCTTGCTTTTCAAAATATATTTTGGCGTTAGTTTTTCCAGTTCCTTAAAAATATATAGTGTTAATTTTTATTGGGATTGCATTAAATCTGTAGAGTAGTATGGGTAGGATACACATCTTGATGATGTTTGGTCTTCTTATCCATGAACAGGGAATATTTTTCCATTAATTAAAGTCTTCTTTGATTTCCTTTAACAGTGTTGTATAATTTTCTGTACATAAGTCCTGTACATCTTTAGAAAAATATATTCCTAGGTATTTGATTCTTTTAGTTAGTATTGTAAATGACATTTTTCCCCTTGATTTCCTCCTCTGATTGCTCATTATTGGTGTACAGAAATGCTACTGATTTTTGAGCATTGGTCTTATAGCCTGCAACATTGCTGAACTCCTTTATAAAATCCACAAGCTTTGTTATAGCTTTCTCTGGAGTTTCTATGCATAGGATCAGGTCGTCTGCAAATAAGAAAACTTTTACATTCTTCTTTTCCAATCTGGATGCCTTTTATATCCTTTTCTTGACTCAGTCCTCGAGCAAGTACTTCTAAGAAAATGTTAAATAAGAGTGGTTATAGTGGGCATCCTTGTCTTGTTCCCTATCTCAGAGGGAAGGCTTTTAGGATTTCACCCTTGAAAATTATATTAGCTTTGGGTTTTTCATATATATCCTTTATCATATACAGAAAATTTCCTTCTATTCCTATATTTTGTAGTTTGGTTTTTTTTATTCAGGAAAGTGTGCTGTATTTTGTCAAATGCTTTTTCTGCATCTATAAAAATGATCATGTTTTCTTTTATCTTTCAGTTTGTTTATGTGGTGTTTCATTGATTGATTTACTTATATTGAACCATCCTTGCATACCTGGAATGAAACCCACTTGTCATGGTGTATAATCCTTTTTTTTTTTCTCTTTTTATTTTTTATTATGGGTAAAAATCAAAATTCTCACAATACATACAAACATTTGCAAAATGATATATAAATATATATGCATATATGTGTATTTGCTTACAAAAATGTTATATATATATACACATATATTTTAAGAGGTGCTTAGATTACCCAAAATATTACACGGAACCCACTGGGATTCCCATGTTGCCCACCTCCCACACCTCCCACCACATCCCACACAAACATCTCCCACAGTGTGGCCCACCAACCTCAATGAACTTACACATCCTGGAGCCTTGCCACCAACCATAGACCACAGTTCACACTGTAGACCTCACTCAGTTCTGAGTGGTGTGTGCTGATTTAAAATGGCCTACATCCATTGCCACAACAGTACTCAGGACAACCTCCAACTCCCAAAGAAGCCCCTGTATTTCAACTGCTCATCCCCTCCCTACCCAAAAACTGTCAAGTGGCCACTGGCTCCACCTCATTGTTATAATTTCTTGCATTGCAAGAATCACCATATGTGAGCAAGAGAATACCATCAAGTACACTCTAGTCCATAGTTCTTCCCCCAATCCAGAGGCGACTGGGATGGTGATGTCCACTCCAACTCCAAGTGAGAGAGGGCCTATATCCCATGGATATGGTGGGTGGGATGATCCTGCCTGCAGGTGCAGGCCCTCTCCATTCCCTGGGATGGCCATTTCCCATCGTTGTCTCCTCACCAGGTGACTTGGATGAGTCCATTGAGCTGTAGGGTAGGAGTTGCAGCTCCACCTAGATTTCATGCACACCTGGCACATAGGTAGGTGGGAGGCTCCCGTCTCTGGAAGTATACCTAAGAAACTCCAGCATCACATGTAGGTTTGAATAGAAGGGACTCCCGGGGATGAGCCTCCCTGGCAACAAGGGATTATTACCAAGTGCCAACTGGCAGCTTTGTGCAGTGGCAGTATCGTAGCCAATGAGGTTTATCCGAGGCACGATTATTGCTAATTGAAAACTTTTCCCAAGTGCCAACTGGCAACACAACTGGAAAAAGACCTTGAATAAAAGGGGGAATTGGTAAAGACAAATGAGTTAAAGTGGATAAGAGACTTCAAAGAGAGTCGGCAGGTCATCCCAGAGGTAACTCTTATGCACACCTCAGTAGGAGCTCATAGAACATCTAAGTGCCTATCACCCCACTCAGTGGGGTTCCTGAGAGCTCTGGAGACACCCTGGTCCTATATAAGGGGGGATAGCCCCAGAGACTGATGCCTTATCAGTGGGTTCTATTTTGGAATCTGTGCTCCTGAGAGTGACAGAATTAGACTCAAATAAGTCCTCCCTGTATAATCCTTTTGATGTGTTGTTGAATGTAATTAGCAAGTATTTTTTGAGGATTTTAGCATCAAGATTCATTAGAGAAATTGGTCTGTAATTTCCCTTTCTAGTGGTATATTTGTTTGGTTTTGGTATTAGTGTAGTGTTGGCATTGTAGAATGAGTTAGGCAATTTCCGTCTATTTCTATGCTTTGGAAGAAGTTAAGTAGAATTGCCGTTACCTCTTTCTGCAATGTTTGGTAGAATTCAGGTCTGAAGCCATCTGGTCCTGGGCTTTTCTTAGTTGGGAAATTTTTGATGACTGAGTCTATCTCTTTACCATAGTGGACATTTGAGTTCATCAATTTCTTCTTTCATCAATGTAGGATGTTTGTGAGTTTCTACAAACTTGTCCATTTCCTCTAAATTATCATTCTTGTTGGAATATAATTTGTCAAAGTATCCTCTTATGATGTTCTTTATTTCTGTGGGTCAGTAGTGATGTCCCCTTTCTTGTTCCTTATTTTGTGTATTTACATCTGTTGTCTCTTTTTCTTTGTTAGTCTGGCTAAGCTTTTATCAATTTTATTGATATTCTTGAAGAACCACCTTTTGGTTTTATTTATTTCTAGTGCTTTCTTATTCTCTATTTCATTTAGTTCTGATGTAATCTTTGTTAGTTTCTTCTTGCTATTTCCTTTTGGTTTCATTTTTTGTTGTTTTTCCAATTCCTCCAAGTGTGCAGTTAGGTCTTCAATTTTAGCTCTTTCTTCTTTTTTAATATAAGTATTTATGGCTATGAACTTCCTTCTCAGGACAGCTTTGGCTGCATCCTCTAAGTTTTGATATGTTGTGTTGACATTTTCATTAGTTTCAAGGTAGTTACTGATTTCTCTTGAGATTTCCTCCTTGGCCCACTGCTTGTCTTGTGTTGTTTAACTTCCATATCTTTGTATCTAACGTGTTTCTCTGGCCCTTAGTGAATTCCAATTTAATGCCATTGTCATCAGAGTAATTACTTTGTATAATCTCAATCTTTCTGAATTCATTGAGAGATTTTTTGTGGCTTAGCATGTGGTCTATCTTGGAGTATGATCCATGTGCAGTCGAGAAGAATGTAAATCCTGATGTATTTGGGTGTATTTTTCTGTATATGTCTATTAAGTACAGGTCCTCTAATGTACTGTTGAGAGTCTTTGTTTCTTTGTTGATTCTCTGTCCTGATGTTCTGTCTAATGATGATAATGGTGTTTTAAAGTCCCCTGCTATGATTGTAGAGTCATTTATTTCTCCACTTAGCTTTTCCAGAATTTGCCACATGAATTTTAAGGCACCCCGATTAGGTGTTTAAATGTTTATGATTGTTCTTTCTTCTTGAGTGATTACGCCAATTACTAATATATATTGTCCATCTTTGTCTTTTACAATAGTTTTTCATTTAGAATCTATTTTGTCTGATATTAGAATCAGACTCCTGCCCTTTTCTGGCTATTATGAGCTTGTAAAACTGTTTTCCAGCCATTTACTTTTGGCCTTCTTGAATTCCTTGGTCGAAAGTGGGTTTCTTGTAGCAGCATAAAGATGGATGACATTTCTTTATTCATTCTGCCAATCTGTGTCTCTTGAATGGTGAATTTAATCCATTAACATTCAGTGTTATTCCTCACTATGAATTTCTTACTTCAGCCACATTTTCTTTAGATTAATATATGTTGTATCTTGTTTTCTTTCTGTTTTTGTCTTTTTAGTTGACTTTAAACTCTCTTAACTCCTGATTTTTCCTTTCAACTTGTATGACTTCCTTTAATATATCTTGAAGTGTCAGTTTCTTATTGACATACTCTCTTGATTTCTGTTTGTCTGTGAATATTTTGAACTCTCCATTATTTTTGAATGTCAGTTTTGCTGGATAAAGAATTTGTGGCTGGAAGTTTTTTTCTTTTAGTACTTTGACTATGTCACACCACTGTCTTCTTTCCTTCATGGTTTCAGATGAGAAATCAGCACTTAATCTTATTGTGAGTGCCTTATATGTGATGGTTCTCTTTTCTCTTGCTGCCTTGAGTGTTTTCACTTTGTCTTGATCTTTGGATATTTTGACGAGTATATGTCTTGGAGTTGGCCTGTTGGGATTTATACTGTTTGGGATTCGCTTTGCTTCCTGGATCTGCACATCCATCTCTCTCAATAAGTTTGGGAGTTTTCCAACCAATATGTCCTTCAACACTCCTGCTATTCCCTTTCCCTTCTCTTCTTCTTCTGGGTTGCCCATAAAGTGTATGTTTGTGTGTTTTGGGTTGTCAGTTAAATCCTTGAGTCTCTGCTGGATTTTTTATATATTTTTTTGTCTATCTGTTCTACTATATGCTTCATTTCAGCTGTATTTTCTTCCACATCACTAATTCTTTCTTCTGCCTGTTCAAATCTGCTGGTATGTGAATCCATCATCCTTTTGATTTCTTGGATTGTGCCATTGATCACCATCATATCTGTTTTCTTTTAGGGCATCTTTCCAATTTCTGCAGTATGTTCTCCCAGTGTCTTCTCTATGTTCTTAATGTCTTCCTTCACTTCATTAAGTTGTTTCATGATGTATATTTGGGAATCTTTGATTAGTTGTTCGATGTTCTGCATATATTCCTGGTTTGTAGTTTATTCATTGGAGTGGTCCATGTCTTCCTGTTCCTCAGGGTGGTTTGTAATTTTTTGTTGCCCTCTAGTCATCATTTTATCTTGCTGGGCTTATTCATTTAATTAGCTTCTCTCTGACCTCTCGAGTTTTATTTATTTGGTGTCTCTGTGTGTGTGTTAAGTTTTCTCTTTGACACTTTTTCTTCTTATTTTGTTTCCTTGCTTCATTTTATATTATGTTGAAGGCAAAAGATTAGTTTCAGAGAATTGAAAGATGTGAGAAAGGAAGAAGGATAATAGTAATATTGATAAAAGTTAGAAGAGGGGACAAATAGAACTTAATGAAATGAATATTTAACTTGTGTAGGCAGTGTACTGTAACGTAAAAAAAGTGGAGTACCTACAATGGGCTGGGGAACCAAATAGAGGAATATACATATAATGATTTAGAAGGCTAGAATGATGAGGAGGGAGAGGAAGAGTAAAGACAGGGCTAAAAGGAAAAAGCTAATATTACTAAAATAAGAAGAAAATAATAGATAGAAAAAAATTGCCCCCCTTACATTGTGGGCTAATAAAAAACCATAGTGTCTAAGAACCACAACAGAAAGCAGAAGGCTGAGAGCTGAAGGAAAGATAAGAGATAGCTTGGGATACAATATTAATAAGAGAGAGAATTGGAAATCACTGAAGAAGAAGGACAGCAAAGAAGAGGTAAGCTAGGAACACCTAATTTTTTAAAAAGTGAAGGAAAACAGAAAGGGGGAGAAAAGAGGAAAGAAAATCAAGAGACAACAACAACAACAACAACAACAACAAAAAAAAAACAGAGAAAAACCAAGCAACCAAACCAGCAAGCAAACAAAGCTATGAATTAATTGTTCCTTCTATGGTCCTTGTGGATCTTCTCAGACTGCTTGTGTTTTTCAATTTCCCTTCTGGGTTCTCTCTGAAGGTTTTGAGGCAGATTTTCAGTATTAACCTAAATTAAGTACAGGAATTCATTTTTTAAAGTGACTGTCTACTTCTTTTTTTTTTTTTTTTTTTTTTTTCGTGATATGAGGCCCTCAAAAGATGTTCTCTGCTAGATCACTTCCTTCACTGAGGCTGTTTGTGGGTTTCTAGAAACTTGTCCATTTCCTCTAAATTATCATTCTTGTCAGAGAATATCATCTAAATGATATCATCTAAATGATATCTAAATTATCATTCTTGTCAAAATATCCTCTTATGATACTTTTTATTTTTGTGGGCTCAGTAGTGATATCCCCTTGCTCATTCCTTATTTAATTTATTTGCATCTGTTCTCACTTTTTCTTTGTTAGTCTGGCTAAGGGTTTGTCAATTTTACTGATATTCTCAAAGAACCAACTTTTGGTTTTATTTATAGTTTCCAGTGCTTTCTTATTCTCTATTTCATTTAGTTCTGCTCTAATCTTTGTTATTTCCTTCTTTCTACTTCCTTTTGGTTTAGTTTGTTAGATTTTTCAGTTGATTAGCTTTTCTCTATGCTCTAGAGTTTTATTTACTTGGTGGTTCTGCGTGTGAGTTAAATTTTCTCCTTGACAGTTTTTCTTCTTATTTTATTTCCTTGCTTCTTTCTATGTTCCCTTGAAGGTAAAAAGTTAGTTCCAGAGGAATCAAAAGATGTAAGGAAGGCAGAAGGATAATAGTAATATTGATAAAAGTTAGAAGAGGGGCAAAATGAGACTTAATGAGATGAATATTTAACTTGTGTCAGCAGTGTAGAGTAATAGGAAAAAAAAGTGTAGTTCCTACAATGGACTGGGAAAACAAATGGAGGAATATATATATATACTGATTTAGAAGGCTAGAATTATGAGGAGGGAGAGAAATAGAAAAGAAAGGTCTGAAAGGAAAAAGTTAATACTAATTAAAAAGAAGAAAACAAAATAGATGGAATAGTAATTGACACTCCTAAGTTGTGGGCCTATGGGAAAATGTTGTATCTAAGAGCCACAACAGAAAACAGAAGGCAGAAAGATGAAGGAAAGATAAATGATAGTTTGTAATACAGAATCAATATAGACAGCGAGTGGGAAATTACTGAAGAAGAAGCACAGGAAAGAAGTGACAAGCTAGCAGCACCTAATTTTTAAAAAATGAAAGAAAAAAGAAAGAGTGTAGGAAAGAGGAAAGAAAAGCAAGAGACCAGAAAGAAACAGAGAGAAACCACAGATCCACACAGGCAAGCAATCAAACAGAGCTAAGGAGGGTCAATTATTTCCCTAGGGTCCACGTGGATCCTCTCTGCCTACTTGTGTTTATCAATCAATTTCACCACAGGGTTCTATATGCAGGTCCTGAAGCAGCTTTTATCTATTAAATTAAATTCAAAAGAATTTATTTTTCATTTATTGAAATGACCTCACTTTAAAAAAATTTTTTTTTTTTTTTAGTGAAATACAGGACCCAAAATAATTTCTCCTCTAGACCAACCCCCTTATGGAAGGGACCCTAGCTGGGCCTGTGGAAATTAATCAAGCACATCCCACTTCCTGGACACCCCAGTGTAGCTGTAGCTCTGATGTTAGTCAGGGTGGAGTGCTAAAGACAGCTGATTCCTCCCCTTCTGTAGCCAAGCACAAGCATACTGGGTTGCTATGTAAATCAGTTTGACTGCAGATTCGCATCTGATCTCAGCCTGATGCTGCTTCAGGCCAGCTTATCTGCTCTCCAAAGCTATGGGGTTGTGCAGGCAGCCAGATCAATGTCAAAAAATAAAAATAAAATATACCCTTCCCTGTCCTCCAACAGAACTCTCCCTCTTTTGGGGGAATGTCCCTTCTTCCTAGCTCTGCAGTGGCCCAGGTCTTTTCCTTGGGTAGCTAGGCAAATCAGCTCTGTCACCTGACCAGAATCCCCCCTCTCATTCACCGGGTGCCACTTAGCTCTGGCTGTTCTTTTCACACCAGGTCCAAGGGGCACCAGGCAGCCAGATCCCCAGAAAATAAAATTTTCTCACCCCGCTCAAGCCTACATGTGGCCATTTTATTATTATTTTTTTCTACCTAATCATCGGGCTCAGCTGTCTGTGCCAAACACCACTGGCAGTCTTAAAATTCATGAATCTCTACCATTCCGTCCATGCCGTTGATCCACACAAATAGATGTCCCAAGCTTCTCACTCCATGCATGCACAGCACAGACCCCTGGGCAGGACCCCATCCACAATCCACCTTGGTCTGGGAGCTTGCAGTGTGTGCCCTCCTACACTAATGCCATTTGGCCACTCTCAATACATTTAAAAGTGTTGAAAATGATGCAGACTTCTTCAATCCCAGAATAGAAAAGAGGGTTTTGATGGGAAGAAGTGGATGAAAACTGAACAAGCTGAAATGTAACACGTGTTCACTGCCATTCCCCCAAGGCAGAGAGGGAATGTCCTGTTTGGGAACCAAACTCTCAGAGCCCCAGTGATAACCATCACCATAGGTTCTGAATCCTCAAAGGAGGACAGGGAGACAGCCCTGCTCAGCACTCACAGCCTCAGTTATGGATGTGACTCACTCTAGTGGTTCTTCACTGGGGAGTAATCAGTAGGAAGTCTGTCTTCTCCTGTGGTGCTAACAGCCCTCTAACCGGACATGTGTAGAGAGCAGTGTGTACTTATCATGGTCACGTCCATGCTCCTCATCTCTGTGCTCACTCTTGCTGACGCAGGTGTCCACATCTCCTGGCAGCTGCGGAGGTGGCAGAGGGAAATATGCACTTTTCCTTTATGGGACACTGTATTTTTAAAGGTTGAGGGGCAGTGTCCCCCCAGTAATGCTGCAGATACAAAACAGTATCTTCAAATCAACCACTTTGTATTATTTCTTTGTGTGCTATTTTCATAATTTCTTTTAAATAATAAAAAAATTGTCCATGAAAAGAGTACAAAAATAATATATGTTATGGCAAGAAGCAAACTTCCTTCTCTAGCCTCAACCCCCATTCCTCCTTCCTCAGAATTATCTCCATTGGCACCTTGTTTTGGGTACACATTTCTGTTTGTAAACACATGCATTCTCTAGTTTCATCTGTCCCACAACCTATCACATTTGAGAAAAATATTGGAGTACAACTTAAGAATATAAATAAATTTTCTAACTTTTTAAATACTTGACAATAGAAGCATATTGCCTAATTATGAAAGGATCATTTCTGATTTGAAATAATAATGAAAATTGGAGTGAAGTAGAAAGCAGGCCACTGTACTTCAGTGGCCATTAAACGTCAATCCACATCAGAATCAGATGAAGAAATTGAAAAAATATAAAGGGTTGCCTCATAAGAAAATGCTACAATAATGGGCAGCATTATTTTTTAAATTGTAATTTTTAAAATGGTTACCTAGAATGAAATGGATTGAAGAACCAGTGAAAACACCCAGGATAATTGGAAATAATGGAAAGCCCATATTTACATAATCTAAGAGAAATTTCGAGTTTTTATGCATAAATTAGTGGTAACTAATTGAACACAGATGAGTGTGGAAGAAGAAGATGTGGGAGGAGAAGATCTCAGAACAAACCGCAAGTGCACTTTTCCAATAGGATATAGTCATCCTGAATGCAGTCACAGCTGCTTCCTTCAAAGATTGGCAACAAGTTGCACAGACTGCAAGTGGAGATTTTTTGGAGATTCACATTCATTTCATTCAGAGGGATTTGCTCCAGTATGAATGTTGTAACGTTTAATGAGATACTGCTTCTGGCTGAAGGCTATTTCACATTCCTTACATATATAGGGTTCCCCTCCACTATGAATTTTCTCATTATCAGTGAGATTTGATTTGCCACTGAAGGCTTTCCTACATTCCTTACAGATATAGGGTTTCTCTCCAGTTTGTCTTCTCTGGTGTATAATGAGGCTTGATTTCTGAATGAAATCTTTCCCACGTCCATCACATTCATAGGGTTTCTACCCAGTATGTATTCTCCAATGGTTAGTGAGGTTTTCTTTCTCATTGCAGGCTTTACCACATTCATTGCATATATAGGTTTTTCTCCAGAATGAATGCTGTGATGTTTAATGAACTATTGCTTTTGGCTGAAGGCTTTTCTGCATTCTTTACATTCATTTTGTTTCTGTCCACTATGAGATTTTTCTTGTTCTTTGACATTTTATTTGTACCTAAAGCTTTATCACATGCCTTACATGCAAAAGATTTATTTGCAGTAGGAAATCTCTTGTATCTGAGATTTGACATTTCAATTAAAGTTTCCCACATGTATATGATTTCTCTTCAGTAAGAATTTTCTGAGGAATAAAGAGGTTTTCTGTCAGGTTGAAAACCTTCCAACATGTATTACACTTCTATTCTTGTTCTCCTGTAAGGCATTCAAAATGATGTGTAAAAAATGACTGTAAAGAGCAGACTACATTTGGACACTCATATGGTTTCTCTCTAGTTTGAATTTTCTCCCATTCCATGAGGTTTTGTTTTAGATGGAAGCATTCCCATGTTCATTACAATACTAACTAATGTATGAATATTTCATGCTCAATGAGATTTAATGCCTGGCTGAAAGATTTCCAATATTCCTTAATACACAGGGTTTTACACCTGCATGTTACTTTGTTGTGACACTCGCTTTCCCAAATTGATGAAATCCCAAATGGTTTCTCTGAAGGATTCATTCTTGGGTATCTCATGAGTTTGAAGTTCCAAGAAAATTTCACCCTCATTACACTCAAAGGGGAGGACTACCATGTGGGGCAAATTGGCAAAATTCATGGTGTTCATCTTTTTTCCTTACATAGATGCACTTATGCTTAGGTAACCATGATGCAAATTCCTTCAAAGAGAAGTTACATTAATAGAAGTCTTATTTAGTAAACAATGCTTGGAGTCAGAGAAAATATTTTCTCAACTTTCTTACATTCTCTGCTTTCATCTTAAGACTGTACTGTTGTGGAAGTGCATATAGCTTCACTCACAAGCTTTTTGTTATGTGGTTCGTTCTGCTTCTTAATGTCGTATGGTTATTCATAGCTTCTGGTGTCAGCAAAATCAGTGCTTAGTTGGAAATTTATAGCTTTGAATGCATTCATTAGAAAAGAGGAATAATCCAATATCTATCATCTAGGTGTTCAATTGGGAAATGCAACAATATCTCCTTTTTATTTGTTCTATCATTCATGGTTCTTCTTGCTTCAAATGAGCATCACGTCCAGTTTGGTGACTTGATAACTAAGAAATGGGGAAGTGATACACCACTTGATTTATGATGGGGACAAAATAACACCCCATAAATCAATCCTGGATCCTTCAGGCTTCTGAAGGATTAGAAAGGTGCAGCTTCAAGATGCACGAGGAAGGTGGCCACAGAACAAAGCCAAAAAGGCAACCCAGGTAATAATGAACACTTTGTTTTGGACTTAATATTTTTCTTCAATTTTTTTTCTTCCATTCATTTGGATGAGTTGCACTATTTAATATTCTTTAAAGTGTACCAGGGAAATTATAACAGATTTGCTTGCCTTTCCAAATCTTCACTTATTATTTGTTATTGACCTGCCAAATAATATCTTTTAAAACATTTTATATCCTGTATTAATCAGCCAAAGGGGTGCTGATGCAAAATGCCAGAATTCTGTTGGTCTTCACAAAGGGTATTTATTTGGGGTAGACGCTTACAGTTACCAGGTCATAAAGGATAAATTTCTTCCTTCTCCAAAGTGTGTTAGCCCATCTTGGAGCAAGACAGCAGCCATCATATGCCAGGGATCAATCATCTTGGGTTCCTCACTACTCAGGGATGTGTTTCTCCCTGGGGTCAGCTCCTCTGTTTCTTCCACAAAGTCAGCTGTATACTATGTGGCTCTCTAAGCAATAAGCCCAGCTGTAAACTGTCAGGTGAAGGGCTCATCTCTTTTTCCCAGGGCATTCTGTCCTTTTTCATCAGAACTCCAACATAAAAAATTACTGCAACTCTGTGCTTTGCCATGTCTTTTTATGTTTGAGACCCCACCCACCAAGGTGCAGGGCAAAGTCAATGCACTTATCCAAACTTAATCATTGCCAGATTAACAGTCCAGTTTACAAACATAATCAAATATCTATTTTTAGAATTCATAACGATATCAAACTGCTACAAATCCATTTATCCATCTTATGCTCTATATTATTTTATGGTATATTTTAGCATTTTATTGATGTCCTAAGCCATGAATATCATTACTACTTTATCCATTCAATAGTCATTTAGATATATGAATTTAATTAACAGATATTATTCTTCAATCCATCCTGAATCTCGAACCTTATGAGATTATTTTCTTTCTGCCTGATGAATATTCTTTTAATTTCTTTTAAAGAGAGTTGCTGTTAGCAAATGGTATTAGTTTTTATTCATCTGTAAAATATTTATTTCACTTCTTCCTGAAAGTTTGAGATGAATTAAATCTGAGGCACCCCACAATCTCCACTGCTTCTGAGAGCACACTTAGAGTCAAATTTCTCCATTCTGTTGTAAATACAATCAGTTATTTGGAGAAGAAATTAGGGTCTTTCAGTTTTACACCCTGTTTCCTGCCCCACCCCTGCCACTTAATAGGCAAAATCTGTGGGCTCTGGCTCTGTGAAAGGGAATAATGGCACACCTCTCTGAGTTACATACCTGATTTTGGAGCTAAGATTTTGTGGAGAAAGCACAGTATACTGAGTTCTTTTTGCAACCATTCTAGGAACCAGTGCAATGATGTTCAACACCCCATTTTGCTCCATGATTGCCTCACCCTATGTACAGCCACTGCTTCATGAGTTCCCATTACTCCCAGACTTAGGAGACCCCTATTGATCCCTGTGCCCTGGGTTAATGCGTTCGTTTGAGTCTTGCATGGACGCCAGAAATGTATGTTCTTATTAACCCATTGCTGAATGCATAAGCCTTTTGTATGTAGGACATTTTTTTTAAGATTTTATTTATTTATTCATTTATTCCCTCCTTGCTGCTTGTGCTC
The DNA here is from genome assembly GCA_026826555.1 of Tolypeutes matacus. Lineage (NCBI taxonomy): Eukaryota > Metazoa > Chordata > Mammalia > Cingulata > Chlamyphoridae > Tolypeutes > Tolypeutes matacus. The sequence continues at coordinate 941,640 of JAKSZT010053859.1, read as the reverse complement.
GTTGGGTCAGCCAACCACGCCACGCGGGCGGGCCTGCCCTCACCAGGAGGCCCCAGGAACCGAACCCGGGGCCTCCCACATGGCAAATGGGAGCCCCACTGATCGAGCCATGGCCGCTTCGGACATTTTGTTTAGATTCAGATAAGGAAACTTTTGATTAGGTCACTTTGTGGTAGAATGCTTTAGTTTAGTTAAGGGCCTCTGGTTAGATTTCAGACACCTGGATGGACCCCAATCATTGTGTTGAAGTCTTTCATACATCGAACACAGAGAGAAAGAGTGCTGCCTTGTTTACCATGACATGTTGGAGAGGGCTACAGGATCACCTACCACCATGGAAAGACACATTAACCCTGAGAGTTTGATGTAGAGGCTGTACTCATGGAGCAGCTTGAAGTTGAAGACATCCAGGCCAGAGGAGAAGGGAGAGGTATGAGAAATTTTGGCTTATGGCCCACTGCTGAGCTCTTGGATAAAATGAGTTTAGAGGAGAAGGCAGAGAGAGACAGGCAGGTGCAACACTTTGCCTTGGCAGGAGTCTTGCAGCAGCTGACCCTTGTTAAGACAGCTTTTTTTCTGATGCCTTGATTTGGACATTTTTACAGCCTCAGAACTGTAAGTTTTATTGCTACTAAATTCTAATAAAGCCAACCAATTTCTTTGCAATGGCAGCACTTGGTAAACTGAAACAGCTAGGGACACAGGTTTGGAGACCTGCTGTGTTCCCAAATGGCTGAGTGATGCACTGCCCAGTGAATTCACCTTTAAACTGTGGATGTCTCCATACTAGGTGAGAATGAGTACTGGTAAGATGGAGGGGGAAGTGCTCTTGGCCATTAAGGCTTGCAAGACACTGAGTCAGGCAGGGAAGCACATGGTTTTCAGACTTCTCTAAAGTCACAGATGCCCCAGTATAATGTACCTGCCTTAGGCAGTTTTGACCAGGCGGCAGGGGCAGTTAAAATCATGGGATCTGGGGTCTGGTGCAACAGAGGAGTCAGGGCACAGGGAGGAGACTTCCTACTCCTGCTCCTTTGGCCCACTCCTCCTTCCCTTGGCCTCCAGCGTGGAAACTCTGAGGTGGCTGCTCTTACTGTTCCCCTCCTGGATCTCAGGCACCGAATCAGGTCTGCTGCACACAGTTCTATATTCGTCTTCTCCAATCCTGGGCCAGCTAAAGGAAGAGCAATGCCAAGATGAAACCTGTTGGTGTCAGGAAGGAAAAGTCAAAATTCACATTACAGCATTAGCTTTAGCAATAACATCACCAGAATGAGCAACATTAGGCTAGTGACCCTAATAAATAGTATGGGAAACCCAGAAAGTCCTGGGACCTAGAGTTTACAAGAATAGATGTGAGATTGTGAGGTAGTGCAATTTTGCAGAAAACCTCAGAGGGTACAGATGTCAAAAGCTGTCAGACTAATTAAATATTAAATTCTCAACACATTTTTAACAGAGTTGAAAATGATGCAGTCCTCTTCAATCCCAGAAGATAACCGAGGTGTTAGATGGGAAGAGCTATTGAACAACTGAAGAAGCTTGAATGTAACACTTGTTCACTGCAGTTCCCCAAGCCAGAGAGGGATTGTCCTGTTTGGGAACCAAACTCTCAAAGCCCCAATGAAAACTATCATCATAGGTTCTTTTTTTTTTTTTTTTTAATTTTTTTTTCTTTTTTTTTTTTATTATGGGTAAAAATCTAAATTCTCACAATACATACAAACATTTGCAAAATGATATAAAAATATATATGCATATATGTGTATTTGCTTACAAAAATGTTATATATATATATATATATATATATATATACACATATATTTTAAGAGGTGCTTAGATTACCTAAAATATTACACGGAACCCACTGGGATTCCCATGTTGCCCACCTCCCACACCTCCCACCATCATAGGTTCTTGATCATCAAAGAGGAAAGGGAGTGAGCCCTGCTCAGCAATCACAGCCTCAGTTAGTGATGTGAGTCATAGCAGGTCTTCACTGTGTATTAAGCAGCAGGAAGTCCATATTTTCCTATGGTTCTAACAGTCCTCTAACTGGACACTTGTAGAGAGCCGTTTGGACTTCACACATTCACATCCATGTTCCTCATGCTCCATGCTCACTCTTATTGAATGAGGCCTCCACCTGGCCAGGCATCTGGGGAGGGTTCTGAGGGGAGTGAGCACTTTGTCTTTATGGGTGACTGTATTTGCAAAGGGCGAGGGGTAGTGCCCCACACAGTAATGTTGCAGATGCAAATTAATATCTTCAAATCAACCACTTTGTATGATTTCATTGTGTAATATTTTCAAGATTTATTTTAAGTTATAACCAAATTATCCCTGCAAAGAGTACAAAAATAATTTGTGTCTGTTATGGCAAACAGCCTTCTCTAGGCTCAACCCACATTCCTCCTTCTTCAGTATTATCTGCATTGCAGATTCTTTGGGGTACACTTTTCTGTTTGTAAATACATGCATTTTCTAGTTTCATTCATCGCACACCTATCACATATGAGAAAAATATTGGTAACAACTTAAGAATATAAATATTCTAACTTCTTAAAATATTTGAAAGCAGAATTATATCACCTAATTATGAAAGGATCATTTCTGACTTGAAATAATAATGAAAATTGGAGTGAAGTAGAAAGCAGGCCACCGTGTTTCAGGGGGTGTTAAAGTGGAATCCACATCAGAATCCGAAGAAACTGAAAAAATATAAATGGTTGGGGTGCCTTATAAGAAAATGCTACAATAATGGGCAGCATTATTTTTTAAATGGTAATTTTTAAAATGCTTACCCAGAATGTAGTCGATTGAAGAACCAGTGAAAACAACCCAGATAATTTGAAATAAGTGGAATGCCCACCTTTACATAATCTAAGAGAAATCTCGAGTTCTGATGCATAAATAAGTGGTAAGAAATTGAACACAGTTGAGTGTGAAAGAAGATGCGTGTGGAGGAGTTCAAAGAACAAACTGTAAGTGCACTTTTCCAAGAGGAGAAAGACATCATGTATTGCACAGTCACAGCTGCTTCCTTCAAAGATTGGCAACAAGTTGCACTGACTGGAGGTGGAGTTTCCTTGGCGATTCACGTTCATTACAATCACAGGGTTTCTCTCCAGTATGAATGTTGTAATGTTTAATGAGATACTGCCTCTGGCTGAAGGCTCTTCCACATTCCATACATATATAGGGTTTCCCTCCACTATGAATTTTCTCATGGTCAGTGAGATTTGATTTGCTACTGAAGGCTTTCCTACATTCCTTAATATGTAAGGTTTCTATCCAGTTTGTCTTCTTTGGTGTGTAATGAGGCTTGATTTCTGAATGAAAGCTTTCCCACATCTATCACACTCATAAGATTTCTCTCCAGTATGTATTCTCAGAAGGTTAATGAGGTTTTCCTTTTGGTTGAAGGATTTTCCACATTCATTGTGTATATAGGGTTTTTCTCCAGAATGAATGCTCTGATGTTTAATAAACTGTTCCTTTTGCCTGAAGGCTTTTTTGCATTCTTTACCTTAATTTTGTTTCTGTCCACTATGAGTTTTTTCATGTATGTGAGATATGATTTGTACCTAAAAATTTTTCACGTGACTTGCATTCATATGGTTTGTCTGCAGTAGAAAATCTCTTGTATCTGAAATTTGACATTTTTTTTAATCATAGAAGACATTTTATTATTTTTAGAACATCCAAAGAATACACAAAAAATTAATAAAGCTAATCATATTCAGCAAAAGTTGTGGGTGCATTATCAAGAAGCAAAACTGTGTTGTCTTTCTTTACAGTAACGAAGAACAAGCCAAAAATGAAATCAAGTAAACAATTTTACCTGCAAACAATCTAAAAAAAAAAAAACACTTAGGAATAATCTTCTATTGTTTGTTTTACAAACTAGAATGTACGTACATGACAGCAGATGCAATGTAACGTTTTTTTTTAAAGATTTTATTTATTTATTCATTTATCCCCCCCTTGCTGCTTGTACTCGCTGGGTCAGCTAACCACGCCGTGCGGGCGGGCCTGCCCTCACCAGGAAGCCCCAGGAACCGAACCATGGGCCTCTCATATGGTAAACGGGAGCTCTACTGATTGAGCCACAGCCACTTCCTGCAATGTAAATTTTGATGGTAGTATCTTCAACTCAGAAAAATGCCTGCTTATAATAAATATAAATATTCATTTGGGATAAGCTGTTTTTTAATTAAGACCACTAAAGTTAACAAATATTAAATGGAAATAATTACAAGTATACAAAGATAATCTTAAATATTCTGTATGCAAAATTATTATCCAGAACAATAAATGTGCAGAAAAGTATATATTTGGGAAATTTTATGAAAAAATACTTATATAAGGGTAAAATTACAAGGATTGGATTTGGAAATGAATCCTAAATGCGAGAAAATATTTGAAAATTTTAAATCTGATAAACTTCTAATCAGTGAAGTTCTCTGGAAAGAGGAAAAAAAAAACAGCTTAAACAATAGTTGGAGAGCAGAATTTCTAAGTGACTTCAGTTCACAGCTTCAGTTATAAGTCCCTGAAAAACTCTGCTCTTGCACTGTGTCACATAAAATCAACAGATACTCATTAACATTAGTTGAAAGACATTAAAGTCAAAATAAATGTTTTAATCCAAAGCTCTTCATGTGAAAATAACATGGATTCTTCTTTCATCAACTTAATAGCAAAGCTCATTTAAACCCTCCAATATTATGGAACTCAGGATGCAATGAGGCAAGCAATGTGAGAATGTTTACTTCACTTATTTGAATACACAAGGTGTAGCCTTTTTCCATGATGAACTGCAACACACCCTACGGTATCCAGAACGTGGAAACAGCTTAGAGTATGAACACTAGATCTACAGAATTTTTTTTTTATTATTGTGGGTAAAAATCAAAATTTTCACAATACATACCAACATTTGCAAAAATGATATATAAATGTATATGCATATATGTGCATTTGCTAACAAAAACGTTATATATATATATAAATATATTTTAAGAAGTGCTTAGATACCCAAAATATTACACGAAACCCACTGGGAATCCCATGTTGCCCACCTCCCACAGCTCCCACCACCTCCCACACAAACATTTCCCACAAGTGTGGCCCACCAACCTCAATGGACTTACACATCCTGGGGACTTGCCACCAACCATAGACCACAGTTCACCCCATAGACAACACTCTCTCCCACACAGTTCTTAGTGGTATGTGCTATTTTAAAAAGGCCTACATCCGTTGCCAAAAAGGTACTCAGGACAACCTCCAAATCCCAAAGAAGTCCCTGTATTTCAACTGCTCATTCCCTCCCTGCCTGAAAAGTGTCTAGTGGCCACTGGCTGCAACTCGTTAAAATTTCTTCCATTGCTAGAATCACCATATGTGCACAACAGAATACCATCAAGTCCATTCTAGTCCATATTACTTCCCCCAATCCTGAAGGGACTGGGATGGTGATGTCCACTCCAACTCCAAGTGAGAGAGGGCTTATATCCCATGGATACGGTGGGTGGGATGATCCTGCCTGCAGATGCAGGCCCTCTCCATTCCCTGGGATGGCCATTGCCCATCATTGCCTCCTCACCAGGTGACTTGAATGAGTCCAATGAGCTGTAGGGTAGGAGTTGCAGCTCCACCGAGATTCCATGCACACCTGGCATATAGGTAGGCCAGAGGGACCAGTCTCTGGAAGTATACATAAGAACTTCAGCATCACATATAGGTTTGAATAGAAGGGACTGATGAACCATGTGCAGGGAGGACTTATTTGAGTCCAATTCTGTCACTCTCAGGAGCACAGATTCCAAAATAGAACCCACTGATAAGGCATCAGTCTCTGGGTCTATCCCCACTTATATAGGACCTGGGTGTCTCCAGAGCTCTCAGGAGGCCCTCTATGTGGGGTGATAGGCACTTAGATGTTCTATGAAGTCCTACTGAGGTGTGCGTAAGAGTCACCTCTGGGATGACCTCCCGAATCTCTTTGAAGTCAATTAGCCACTTGAACTCATTTGTCTTTACCTTTTCCCCTTTAATTCAAGGTCTTTTTCCGGTTGTATTGCCAGTTGGCACTTGGTATTAATCCCTCGTTGCCAGGGAGGCTCTTCCCTGGGAGTCATGTCCCACGTTGGGGGGAAGGTAATGCAATCATATGCTGAGTTTGGCTTAGAGAGAGGCCACATTTGAGCAACAAGGAGGCTCCCAGGTGGCAACCCTTAGGCACCCCACAACTGCAGGCTAAGTGTCAGTTACAAGAGCAAAGACTCAGAAAGGTAGTCATCAATAAAAAGAACACATCAGTGGGTCATCCTTTTATGACAGACACTGTCCCTGCACTCAGAGGACTATTGCTTCTCCCTTGGAGACTGTGGCAGAGCTCTCCAGGCTAGGAATTCAGATTCCCTCATTTGTTGTGGGGTTGTCCACCCATAGTGACCATGCCCCATCTTTTGAAATTTTGATCGATTTTGTATATCTTTCATGTATATTCAGATGAACTAATTCCCATGAAACACACCTCCCAGACTCCCCCCACCAATAATCCCCTGCAGTACCCATTATAACCCTTCTGTGATCCAAATTCTCCATGAACATGTAGTCCATAAAATAATCAAATACACTTACTAGGAAAAAGAAACAAGTATGATAAGCTTACATGCAAGAGACAAACATAAGGAAACTCAGGAGAAAAAAAAAGAAAAAGAAAAAAAAAGAAAAGAAAAGGAAAGGAAAAAAAAATAACAAATCAAACAAAAAACAAAATGATATAAAATATAATTAGCGGATTGGGACATTCAGAAAATGGGTGAAAAGGCAAAGGAAATGCATTTAAAAATTTATATAAATTCATTCTTTTTTCCTTTCTCTACTTTTTTCCTTTCCTTCCTTTTATCACTCTGTTATCAGATGTCTGGTGTGCCGTGACACCTTCCCCCTCTCAATCCCCATTGTCTCCCAATTATTCATTTGATTTTCAAAGAAGTTTTAGGTCACAGCAAAGTCACATACGGAGTGCCACAGACTCCCAGATACCAAACCACCCCAACTTCCCCACCCCATATTGACCCCCCCTTTTTTAATGTTAGCATTGTTATAACTGTTATACAGATAGCAAAATACAGCAACTAAACATTGTCAATGATTTACAGTATAGTTTACAATTTAGATGATACAGTTTAATAATTTTGATTATATTTACCATGCCCTGTGTCCATTACTTTAAGGTAATGAAAAACCTTCACTATGACCACCAAACACCCCTTTAGATCTTGACAGTTCCCTTCCCCCCAGCCCCCCAGGTCCCATGATACCACCCTCTCCCTACCCATGGAATGTCAAGATTCACAGTTACATGTCCTGGGGATTTGAACCTGCCCTTCCTAATCCACCCACCCCCCAGTGCTGCCCCTCCAAACCTAGGATCACCACCACTCATATGCCACATCCCCCAACATGCAACCACACTCTATCCCTTTACCATAGATTATGTCCATATGGGCAATGTCTCAAAGCCTGCTCTTCTCTTACTCTCCTTTGTTAACCTATCTTTCAGACAATGGTTCTCAGTGACTGCTCACTTTCCTCAGTTCAGATCAGTGAGGTCATATACTGTTCATCCTTCAGTGCCTGGCTTGCTTCACTCAACATAAGGTCTTCAAGATTCATTCACGTTGTTCCATGTGTTAGCACTTTGTTCTTCATACAGCTGAGTAATATTCCATTGTATGTATGTACCACATTCTGCTTATCCATTCATCTGTTGATGGGCTTTACCACATATATATGATTTCTCTTCAATAATATTTTTCTGATGAATAAAGACGTTTTCTGTCAGGTTGAAAATTTTCCCAAATGTATTACGTTTCTATGCTTGTTTCCCTGTATGGCTTTTAAAATGAAGAGAATAAATGTCTGTAAAGAGCAGACTACATTCAGTATACTCATGTGGTTTCTCTCTAGTTAGGATTTTCTCACATTCCATGAGGTTTTATTTCAGATGGAAGCATTCCCATGTTCATTACAATACTATCTAATGTATGAATATTTCATGCTCAATGCGATTTTATGCCTGGCTGAAGAATTTCCAATATTCATTTCATACACACAGTTTTACTACTGCATGTTTATTTGATATGACTCTAGCTTTCCCAAATTCATGATATCCCAAATTGTTTCTCTGAAGGGTTTATTCTCAGGTATCTCATGAGTTTGAATATCCAAGAAACTTCACACTCATTTCACTTATAGGGGAGGACTACCATGTAACGCAAACTAGTAAAACTCATTGTCTTCATTCTTTTTTCCTTACATAGATTCCCTCATGCTTAGATAAGCATGATGCATATTTCTTTAAAGTGAAGTTACATTCACAGAAGTGTTATTTTGAGGAAACAATGCTTGCAGTCAGAGAAAAAGTTTTCCCAACTTCCTTACATTCTCTGCCATCATCTTAAGTCTGTACTCTTGTGGAAGAGGATATAGCTTCACTCACAGCCTCTTGTTATGATTTTTCTTCTGCTTCTTAATATCCTATGCCTCTTCATAGTTTGTTGGATGCAGCAAATAAATGCTCATAGGAAAATTTATAGAATTGAATGCATTCGCTAGAAAAGAGGAAAGATCAAATATCAATTATCTAAGCATCCATTTTGGGAAGTGCAACAATATCACCTTTTTTTTTCTTCTATCGTTCATGCTTCTTCTTGCTTCAAATGAGCATCACATCCAGTTGTCTGACTTCATAACTCAGAAATGGGCAAGTGATACAGCACTTGATTTATGATGAGGACAAAACAATACCCAATAAGTCAACCCTGGAACATTCAGGATTCTGAACGATAAGAAAGGTGCAACTTCCAAAATTGCATGAGTAAGGTGGCCCCAGAACAAAGGCCAAATGGCACCCCAGGAAATCCTAAACACTTTAGTTTGGGCTGACTATTTTCGTTCAATTTTTTTCTTCTATTAATTTGGACGAGATTCGTTATTCAATATTCTTTATAGTTTACTGGGGAAATTATAACACTTTTGTTTGCCTTTCCAAATTTACACTTATTATTTGTTATTGACTTACCAAATAAAGTATTTTCAAATATTTTATATCCTGTATTATTCTCCCAAAAGCATGCTGATGTAAAATACCTGAAGTCTGTTGGACTTTATAAAGTGTATTTATTTGGGTTAGAAGCTTACAGTTACCAGGTCATAAAGGATAAGTTTCTTCCTTCACCGAGGTCTGTTACCCCATCTTGGAGCAAGAGAGCTGCTGACATTTGGCAGGGTTCAGGATTCTTGGGTTCCACTCTTCCCAGGCCTGTGTTTCTCTCTGGGCTCAGCTCCTCTGGTTCCTCCACAAGGTCAACTGTAGACTATGAGTCTCTTTAAACGTTGCCTCTCTCCACAAGGCCAGCTGTGAACTGTCAGGTGAATGGCTTGTCTCTTTTCTTCAGGGCCTTCTGTGTTGCTCATCAGAACTCCAACATCAAAACTATTCCCATTCTGTCCTTTGCTATGTCTTTCTATGTTGGAGGCCCAAGTCAGTCGATGCCCCACTGACTCAGGACCTGTCAACACCCTTATCATTACTTAACCATGCCCAGATTAACAGACCTGTTTACAAGCATAATCCAATATCTATTTTTGGAATTCATAACAATATCCAACAGCTACATATCCATTTACCCATCTTATGCTATATATTAATTTATGGTGCATTTTTACACTTTGTTAATATCCTAGGCCATGGATATCATTATTAATTTATCCATTCTAAAGTCATTTAGATATATAAATTTATTTAACAGATATTGTTCTTCCATCCATCCTGGAACTTGAACTTTGTGAAATTTTTTCTTTTTGCCTAAAAAATATTCTTTTACATTTCTTTTAAAGTGTGTTGCTGTTAGCAAAGTTTATTAGCTTTTAATCATCTGTAAAAGTATTTATTTCAATTCTTTCTGAAGATTTGAAATGATTTAAATCTCAGGCCTTGGATGATCTTCACTGCTTTTGAGAGCACCCTTAATGTTGAATTTCTCCATACAGTTGGAAATGTAATCAGTTCTGTGGAGAAGAAATTAGGGGATTTCAGTTTTACGGCCTGCTTCTTGTCCAACCACACCTCAGCCAAAATCTCTGCACTCTGGCTTTGGGGATGGGAATAATGCCAAACTTCTCTGAGTTGCACACCTGATTTTGGAGCTAAGATTCAGTGGATAAAGTACAGTATATTGTGTTCTTCTTGGGACCATTCTAGGGACCATTTCAATGGTGGCCAGCATCTGACTTTGTTCAATGATGGGCACACCCAAAATTCAGTCACTGCTTCATGAGTTCCCATTTCTTCTGGACTTATGAGACCCCCTCCAGTTCCCTGTGCCCTGGGTTAATGCCCTAATTCGAGTCTTTTGTGGGCCCTGGGTACGTATGTTTCTACTCACCCATTGCTTTGTGTGTAAGCCTTTTGTATGTAGGACGTTTTGGTGAGATTCAGATAAGGGATGTTTTGATTAGTTCACTTTTTGTTAGATTGCTTTAGTTTAGTTAAGGGTCTCTGATCAGATTTCAGGCAACAGGATGGACCCCAATCATTGTGCTGAAGTCCTACATATATAGAACACACAGAGAAAGATTGCTACCATGTTTATCCTGCCATGTGGGAGAGGGTTCCAGCATCTCCTCAGCTTTGGAGAGACACAGAAACTCTGAGAGGCTGAGAGAGGCCAGAGGCTGGAGTCATGGAGCAGCTTGAAGTTGAAGACATCCAGGCCAGAGGGGAAGGCAGAAGTGTGAGCAATTGGGTCTGATGGCCCACTGCTGAGCTCAGGGAGAAAGTGAGTTTGAGGAGAAGGCAGAGAGAGACAGACAGACCCAACATTTTGCCTAGGCATGAGTCCAGCTGCAGCTGACCCTTGTTAAGGCAGCATTTTTGATGATGCCTTGATTTGGCCATTTTCACAGCATTAGAACTGTAAGCTTTAACCCTCATAAGTTCCAATAAAAGCCATCCTACTTCTGGTATTTGGCATTGGCAATGCTTGGAAAACTCAAACTGCTATGGACACAGTGTTGGAGAGTTGCCCTCTTCCCCAAAACACTGTGATGCTCCTGCCCAGTGAATTCACTTGTAAACTGTGGGTGTCTCCAGACTAGGTGGGAATGAGTACTTGTAAAATGGAGTGGTAATTGCTCTTGGCCAGAAAGGACTGCAAGACATGGGGTCAGGCAGGGGAGTCACATGATTTGGGAACTCGTCTAAAGTCACAGATGTCCCAGTATGATGTACCTGCCTCAGGGAGTGGTTGTCCAAGTGTGCAGTGGCAAATAAAGGCATGGGAACTGGGGCCTGGTGCAGCAGAGTTGTCAGGGCACAGAGAGAACACTTCCTGCTCCTGCTCCTTTTGCCATTCTCTCCTTCCCTTGGCCTCCAGCCTTGACCCTCTGAGGAGTCTGCTCTTACTGTACCACTCCTGGGTCTCAGGCACAGACCAGGTCTCCTGCTTCCAGTTCTACATTCACCTTCTCCAATCTTGGGGCAGCTAAAGAAAGAGCTATTCCAAGATGAAACATGTTGGAGCCAGGAAGGAAATGTCAAAATTCATATTACAGCATTGGCTACAGCAATAGCATCACCGGAATGAGCAACATTAGTCCAGTGACCCTAATATATAGTACGTGAATCAGAGAAATTTCTGGGACATAGGGCTGACAAGAATAAAAGCGAGGTTGTGAGATTGTGTAATGTTTGCAGAAAACCTCAGAGTGTGCAGATGCCAGATATTTCTGACTAATTAAATATTAAATTTTCAACACATCATTAAAAGAGTTGAAAATGATGCAGACCTCTTCAATCCCAGAAGAGAATGAAGGGGTTGGATGGGAAGAAGCTGATGAACAAAGGACGAACCTGGAATATATTCCATGTTCACTGTAGTACCCCAAAGCCAGAGAAAGAATGTCCTTTTTTGGAACAAAACTCTCAGCGCACCAATGAAAACCATCATCTTAGGTTCTGGATCCACACAGGAGCACAGGAATAAAGTCCTGCTCTGCACTCACAGCCTCAGTTAGTGATGTGAGTCACACTACCTGGTCTTCATTGAGAAGTAAGCAGCAGAATATCTTTCTTCTCATGTGGTGGTAACAGCCCTGAAACCGGACACGTGTAGAGAACAGTGTGGCCTTCACCCTGTCATGTCCATGCTCCTTGTGCTCTGTGCTCACTCTTGCTGTGGGAGGCTCCACAGGTCCAGGAAAATGGGGAGGGTTCAAGGTGTGTGAGCACTTTTTCTTTATGGGCGACTGTATTTGCAAAGGGTGAGGGGAAGTGCCCCCCCAGTAATGTTGCAGTTACAAATTGTTATCTTCAATCAACCACTTTGTATGATTTAATTGTGTACTATTTTCATAATTTATTTTAAATTATAACCAAATTATCTGTGCAAAGAGTATAAAAACACTTTATGTCTGTTATGGCAAACAGCAAAATTCCTTCTTAGCCTAAATCCCCATTCTTTCTACCTCAGAATTATCTGCATGGGTAGTTGGTTTTGGGTACACATTTCTGTTTGTCAATACATGCATTCTCTAATTTCATCCATCTCATACCCTATCACATATGAGAAAAATATTGGAGTAAAACTTAATAATACAAATAAATTTTCTAACTTTTTAAAATACTTGAGATTAGCAGTATATTCACTAATTATGAAAGGATCATTTCTGATTTAAAATACTAAGGAAAATCAGAGTTATGAAGAAAGCAGGCCACTTTAGTTCAGTGGCTGTTAAACGTGAATCCAAATCAGAATCAGGTGAAGAAACTGAAAAAATATAAATGGTTGTGGTGTCTTATAAGAAAATACTACAATAACGGGGAGCATTGTTTTAAAAATGGTAATTTTTTAAATGCTTACCGAATGTAATGGGTAGAAGAACCACTGAAAACAACCAGAATAATATGAAATAAGTGGAAATCGCTTCTTTATATAAACTAAGAGAAATCTGGAGTTCTGATGCATAAATTAGTAGTAACAAATTGAACACGGATGAGTGTGGAAGAAGACATTGGAGGAGCAGATCTCAGAACAAAATGCAAGTGCACTTTTCCAAAAAGATTAAGATTTCCTGAATTGAACAGTCACAGCAACTTCCTTAAAATATTGGCAACAAGTTGCACAGAATGGAGATGGAGAGTCTTTGGAGATTCACATTCATTACTTTCACAGGGTTTCTCTCCAGTATGACTGTTGTAATGTTTAAAGAGATATTGCTTCTGGCTGAAGGCTATTCCACATTCCTTACATATATAGGGTTTCCCTCCACTATGAATTTTCTCATGGTCAGTGAGATTTGATTTGCTACTAAGGCTTTCCTACATTCTTTACAGATATAGGGTTTCTCTCAAGTTTGTCTTCTCTGGTGCATAATGGGTCTTCATTTCTGAATAAAAGCTTTCCCACGTCCATCACATTCATAGGGTTTGACTCCAGAATGAATTTTCAGATAGTTACATTGGTTTTCCTTCTGATGGAAGTTTTTCCTTTCATTGAATGTATAAGGTTTTTCTCCAGAATGAATGCTCTGATGTTTTATGAACTATTAATTTTGGCTGAAGGCTTTTCTGCATTCTTTAAATTCATTTTGTTTCTTTCCACAATAATTTTTTCATGTTCTGTGAGATATGATTTGTACCTAAGGGCTTTTTCATATGACTTACATTCATATGGATTCTTTGCAGCAGGAAATCTCTTGTATCTGAGATTTGACATTTCAATTAAAGTTTTCCCACATATATATGATTTCTCTTCAGTAAGAATTTTCTGATGAATAAAGAGGTTTTCTCTCAGGATGAAAACTTTCCCACATGTATGACATTTTTAAACTTTTTCACCTGTATGGCTTTTAAAATGAGGAGTAAAAAATGACTGTAAAGAGCAGACTACATTCAAAACATTCATATGGTTTCTCTCTAGTTTGAATTTTCTCATATTCCATGAGGTTTTGTTTCAGATGGAAGCATTCCCATGTTCATTATTATAATCTCTAATGTATGAATTCTTCATGCTCAATGAGATTTAATGCCTGGCTGAAGGATTTCCAATATACCTTACATACACAGGGTTTTATGGCTGCATGTTTCTTTGATGTGACTCTAGCTTTCCCAAATTCATGAAATCCCAAATGGTTTCTATGAATGATTCATTCTTTTGTATCTCATGAAGTTAAATTTCCAAAAAAACTTCACACTCATTACACTTAAACGGGAGGACTACCAGGTGAGACAATCTGGCAAACTCATTGTCTTCATTCCTTTTTCTTTACATTGATACCCTCATGCTTAGGTAAGCATGATGTAAATTCCTTCAAAGTGAAGTTATATTCAGAGAAGTGTTACCTTGAGGAAACAATGCTTGTGGTCAGAGAAAATATTTTCCCACCTTTGTTACATTCTCTGCCTTCATCTTTAGTCTGTACTCTTGTGTATGTGGATATAGCTTCACTGACAAGCCTTTTGTTACATGGTCTTTCTGCTTCTTAATGTCCTATGCTTCTTCATAGATTGTGTGGTGCAGCAAAAACAGTGAATAGAGGGAAATTTAAAGCATTGAATGTATTCATTAGAAAACAGGAAAGATCCAATATCAATCATTTAAGGGTCCAATTTGTGAAGCGCAAAAATATCTCATTTTTATTTGTCCTATCATTCATGGCACTTTTGGCTTCAAATGAGAATCACATCCAGTTTGGTGACTTTGTAACTAGGAAATTTGGAAGTGATAGAGCATTTGATGTATGATAGAGACAAAACAACACCCCATAAATCAACCCTGGAACTTTCAGGCTTTTGAAGGATGAGAAAGATGCAGTTTCCAAAAATGCATGAGTAAGGTGGCCCCAGAACAAAACCCAAAATGGCAACCCAAGTAATCCTGAATAATTTTTTTTGGACTATTTGGGTTCATTATTTTTTCTTCTATTTATTTGGATGAGATACACTATTTAGTATTCTTTAAAGTTTACTGGGGAAATTATAACACTTTTCCTTGCCTTTCCAAATGTACACTTATTATTTGTTATTCACTTTCCAAATAATGTACTTTAAAATATTTTATACCCTCTATTATTGAGCCAATGGTGTACTGATGAAAAATACCAGAAATCTGTTGGTCTTTATAAAGGGTATTTATTTGGGGGTAGAGGCTTACACCAGGCCATAAAACATAAGTTTCTTCCTTCACCAAAATCTGTTTCCCCGTCTTGGAGCAAGACAGCTACTGGCATTTGCCAGCGTTCATGTTTCTTGGGCTCCTCTCTCCCCAGGGCTGCATTTCTCTCTAGACTCAGCTCCTCTGTTTCCTCCACAAGGTCAGCTCTAGATTATGAGACTCTATAAACTTTGCTTCTCTCCACAAGGCCAGCTGTGAATTGTCTCTTTTCACCAGGGCCTTTTGTCCTTGATCTTCAGAACTTGAACATCAAAAACTACTCCAACTCTGACCTTTGCCATGTCTTTTTACATTTGTGAATACACCCACCAAGGGGTGGGGCTCAACTCCCTACTGACTGTGGCCAAGTCAATGTGCTTATCATAACTTAATCATGCCCAGAGTAAAAGACCAGTTTACAAGCATATTCCAGTATCTATTTTTGGAATTCATAATGATATCAAATGGCTACATATCCATTTACCCATATTATGATATATATTATTTTAAGGGGTATTTTAACACTTTAATGATGTCCCAAGCCACGGATATGATTATTACTTTATCTAATCAATAGTCATTTTGATATATGAATTTAATAAACAGATATTGTTCTTCGATCCATCCTGAATCTTGAATTGCCTGGAATTATTTTTTTCTGCCTGAAGAATATTCTTTTACATTTATTTTAAAGTGATTTCCTGTTAGCAAACTTTATAAGTTTTTACTCATCTTTAAAAGTATTTATTTAACTTCTTCCTGAAGGATTGAGATGAATTAAATCTCAGGCCCTCTAACATATCCACTGCTTTTGAGAGAACCCATAGGGTTGAATTTCACCATTTTGTTGTAAATGTAATCAGTTCTTTGGAGAAGAAATTAGGGGCTTTCAGGTTTACTGCCTGCTTCTTGCCCTCACCAGTAAAATTTGTGTACTGTGGTTCTGGGGACAGGAATAATGGCACACTTCTCTGAGTTACACATCTGATTTTGGAGCTAATATTTGGTGGAGAAAGAACAGTAATTGAGATCTCTTGGGACCATACTGGGGACCTGTGCTATGGTGGTCAGCATGCCATTTTGCTCAATGATGTCCACACCCAAAGTACAGCCACTGCTTCATGAGTTCCCATTGCTCCTGCACTTAGGAGACCACTCCTGTTCCCTATGACCTGGGTTAATGCCCTCGATTGAGTCTTGTGTTGACCCCGGAATGTGTGTTGTTACTAACTCATTGCTGTGGGTGTAAGCCATTTTTAGGTAGGACATTTTGGTTAGGTTCAGATAAGAAATATTTTGATTAGGTCACATTATATTAGAATGCTTTTGTTTAGTTAAGGGGTTCTGATTATATTTCAGGCACCAAGATTGAATGCAATCATTGTGCTGAAGTCCTACATACATGGAACATACAGAGAAAGAGTGCTGACATATTTACTGTACATGTGGGAGAGGGCTCCATGACCTCCAACAGTTGTGTAGGGACACAGATACCCTGAGAGGCTGTTGGAGAGGCCAGAGGCTGGAGTCATGGAGCAGCTTGAAGCTGAAGACATCAAGTCCAGAGGGGAAGTCAGAAGTATGAGCAATTGTGTCTCATGGCCCACTGCTGAGCTCAGGGAGAAAGTGAATTTGGAGGAGGAAGCAGAGCGACACAGGCAGGAACAACATTTTGCTTTGGCAGGAGTCCCGCTGCAGAAGACCCTTGTTAAGACAGCATTTTTGATGATACCTTCATTTGGATATTTTCACAGCATCAGATCTGTAAGCTTTAACCCTAATAAATTCCAATAAAGCCCAACCTATTTATGGTATTTTGTATTGGCAGCACTTGGCAACCTCAAACAGCTAAGGACACATGGTTGGTGAGCTGCCCTGTCTCCAAATGGCAGTGTGATTCTGGTTCCCAGTGAATTCAACTGTAAACTCTAGGTGACTCCAGACTAGGTAGGAATGAGTACTGGTAAGATGGGAGGGGAAGTGCTCTTGGCTAGCAAGGCCTGCAAAACAGGGTGTCATTCAGAAGTATCACATGATTAGGAGAATAGTCTGAAGTCACTGATGCCCCAGTATGATGTACCTGCTTCATGCAGGGGTTGTCTTGGTGGACAGGGGCAGATAAAATCATGGGACCTGGGGTCTGATGCAGCAGAGGATTCAGGGCGCAGAGAAGAGACTTCCTGCTCCTGCTCCCTTTGTCCTTCCCTCCTTCCCTTGACCTCCAGTGTGGGCACTTGAGGAGCCTCTCTTACTGAACCCTTTCTAGTTCTCAGACTCAGATTCAGGTCTCCTACTTCCAGTTCTACATTAACTTTCTCCAAACATGGGGCAGATAAAGAAAGAGCAATGCAAAGATGAAACCCATTGGTGTCGGGAAGGAAATGTCAAAATTCATATTACAGCACTGGCTACAGCAAAAACATCACCTGAATGAGCAACTTTTGGCCTGTGACCCTAATAAACAGTATGGGAATCCCAGAAAATCCTGGGACCTAGGGCTGCCAAGAATAGAAGTGAGGTTTTGAGTTATTGCCATAGTTGTAGAAAACTTCAGAGGGTGCAGATGCCAGATATTTCTCAAAATAATTAAAGATTAATTTGTCACTGCCTTTTTAACAGATTTGAATATATTGAAGACCTCTTCAATCCCAGAGGAGAATGGAGGTGTTGGATGGGAAGAAGCTGATGAACAACTGAAGAAGCTTGAATGTAACAGGTGTTCAATGTAGTTCCCCCAAGCAGGAGAGGTAATGTCCTGTTTGGGAACCAAATCTCAGAGCCCCAATGAAAACCTCCATCTTAGGTTCTGTATCAGCAAAGAGGGACAGAGAGAAAGCCCTGCTCAGCAGTCGCAGTCACAGTTAGTGATGTGAGTCACTCTAGTGGGACTTCACTGTGGAGTAAGCAGGAGAAAGTCCATCTTCTCCTGTGGTGCTAACAGCCCTCTACCTGGACACGTGTAGAGAGCAGAGTTGCCTTCACAGAGTTGCATCCATGCTCTGGGTGCTCCGTGTTCATTCTTGCTGAGGGAGGTTTCCACACAACCGGCAGCTGGGCAGGGGGCCAAGGGGAGTGAGCACATTTCCTTTATGGGTGACTATTTCCAAAGGGTGAGGGGCAGGACCCCCCCAGGTAATGTTGAAGATAGAAATCAGTAGCTTCATATCAACCAAAATGTATAATTTCATTGTGAACTATTTCTATTATTTCTTTTAAATCCGTGCAATGAGTGTAGAAATAATTTATGTCTGTTATGACAAACAGCCAAATTCCTTCTCTAGCCTCAATAACCATTCCTCCTTCCTCAGAATTATCGGCATGGGCAGATTTTTTTTGGTACACATTTCAGTTTGGAAATACATGCATTCTTGGTTTCTTCCAACCCACACCTTATCACACATGAAAAAAATATTGGAGTTGAGGTTAAGAATATAAATACATTTTCTACCTTCATAAAATACTTGAGATTAGAAATATTTCATCTCATTATGATCATTTCTGATTTAAAATACTAAGGAAATTTGCAGTGAAGTAGAAAGCAGGCCCCTGTAATTCAGTGGCTATTAAACTTGAATCCACATCAGAATCAGGTGAAGAAACAGAAAAAATATAAATGGGTTGCGGTGCCTTATAAGAAAATGCTACAATAATGGGGAGCATTATTTTTTAAATGGTAATTTTTAAAATGCTTATCCAGAATGAAATGTATGGAAAAACGAGTGAAAACAACCAGGATAATCTGAAATAAGTGGAAAGCCCATCTTTACATAACCTAAGAGAAATCTTGAGTACTGATTCATAAATTAGTGGTAACAAATTGTACACAGATGAGTGTGAAAGAAGTTGTGGGAGGAGCAGATCTTAGAACAAACTGCAAGTGCACTTTTCCAAGAGAGGAAAGATATGCTGAATTGCACAGTCACAGCCACTTCCTTGAACATTGGCAACAAGTTGCACAGACTTGAGGTGGAGATTCTTTGGAGATTCGCATGTATTCCATTTACAGGGTCTCTCTCCAGTATGAATGATGTAATTTCTTTGAGATACTGCCTCTGGCTGAAGGCTATTACACATTCCTTACATATATATGGTTTCCCTCCACTATGAATTTTCTCATGGTCAGTGAGATTTGATTTGCTACTGAAGGCTTTACTACATTCCTTACATATATTGGGTTTCTCTTCAGTTTGTCTTCTCTGGTGTGTAATGAGGCTTGATTTCTGAATGAAAGCTTTCGCACATCAATCACATTCATAGGGTTTCTCTCCATTATGTATTCTCAGATGGTGAACGAGGTTTTCCTTCTGGTTGAAGGCTTTTCCACATTCATTGTATATACAGGGTTTTTCTCCAGAATGAATGGTCTGATGTTTAATGAACTATTGCTTTAGCCTGAAGGCTTTTTGGCATACTTTGCATTCATTTTGTTTCTGTCCACTATGAGTTTTTTCATGTTCAGTGAGAGATGATTTGTACCTAATGGCTTTTTTCACATGACTTACGTGCACAGGATTTCCTTGCAGTAGGAAATCTCTTGTTTCTGAGATTAGACCTTTGAATTAAAGCTTTCCCACATATATATGATATCTCTTCATTAAGAATTTTCTTATGAATAAAGAGGTTTTCTGTCAGGTTGAAAACTTTCCCACATGTATTACATTTCTATGCTTATTCCCTTGTATGGCCTTTAAAATGAGGATTTAAAAAATGACCCTAAAGAGCAGACTACATTCAGGACACTCATATGCATTCTCTCTAGTTTGAATTTTCTCATATTTCATGAGGTTTTGTCTCAGAGAGAAGCATTCTCATGTTCAATACAATACTAACAAATGTATGAATATTTCATGCTCAATGAGATTTAATGCCTGGGTGAAGGATTTCCAATATTCCTTACATACACAGGGTTATACTCCTGCATGTTTCTTTGATGTGACTCTAGCTTACAGAGATTCATGAAATCCCAAATGGTTTCTCCAAAAGATTTATCCTCCTGTAGCTCCTGAGTTGCAATTTCTAAGAAAATTTCATATTCTTTACACTTAAAGGGGGAGGACTACCATGTGCAGCAAACAGGCACAACTCATTTTCTTCATTCTTTTCTCCTTTCATAGATTCACTCATCGTTAGGTAAGCATGAAGTAAATTCCTTCAAAGTGAAGTTACATTCATAGAAGTGTTATTTTTAGGAAACAATGCTTGCGGTCATAAACATATTTTCCCAACTTTCTTACATCATTAATCTATACTGCTGTGGCAGTTGATATAACTTGAGTCACAATCCTTTTTTTATGTGGTTCTTTCTGCATATTAATGTCCTATGCCACTTCATAGTTTATGGGGTGCAGCAAAAGCAATGTTAAGAGGGAAATTTATAGCATTGAATGCATTCATTAGCAAAAAGGAATGATCCAATATCAAGCATCTAAGTGTCCAATTTGGGAGGAACAACAATATCTCCTTTTTATTTATTCTATCATTCATGGCCCTTCTTGCTTCAAATGAGCCACACATCCAGTCTGGTGACTTCATAACTAGGAAATGGGAAAGTGATACAGCACTTGATTAATGATGGGGACAAAACAACACCCCATAAATCAACCCTGGAACCTTCAGGCTTCTGAACAATAAGAAAGGTGCAGCTTCCAAAGATGTACGAGTAGGCTTTCCCCAGGACAAAAGTCAAATGGCATCCAGTAAATCCTGAACACTTTGATTTGGTCTGACTATTTTTTGTTCAGGTTTTTAATCTTCTCTTTATTTAGATGAGATGCACGATTTAATATTCGTTAAAGTTGACCAGGGATAATATAACACTTGCTTGCTTTCCAAATCTGCACACATTAATTGTTATTGAGTTGCCAAATAATGTATTTTAAAACTTTTTATATCCTGTATTAGTCAGCCAAAGGGGTGCTGTTGCAAAATACCAGAAATCACTTGGTCTTTATAAAGGGTATTTATTAAGGTAGAAGCTAACAATTACCAGGCCATAAATCATAACTATCTTACTTCACCAAAACCTGTTACTCCGTCTTGGAGCAAGACTGTTTCTGACATTTTTCAGCGTCCTGGCTTCTTGATTTTCTCTCTTCCCAGGGCTGCATTTCTCTCTGGGGTCAGCTCTTCTGTTTCCTCCAAAGGTCATCTGTAGACAATGAGGGTCTCTAAGCTTGGCCTCTCTCCACAAAGCCAGGTGTGAACTCTCAGATTAAGGGTTTTTCTCTCTTCCCTGTGTCCATCTTTCCTTGCACATCAGAACTCCAAAATCAAAAACTACTCCAGCTCTGTCCTTCACGATGTCTTTTTATGTTTTAGACTCCAGCCTCCAAGGGGCTGGGCTCAATGCCCTACTGACTGTGGCCCAGTCAACACCTTATCATAACTTAATCATACCCAGTTTAACAGACAAGTTTACAAGCATAATCCAATATCTATTTTTGGAATTCATAATGATACCAAATTGCTACATATCCATTTACCCCTCTTATGCTATATATTATTTTATGGTGTATTTTAACAATTCATTGATGTCCTTTGCCACAGATATCATTATTACTTCATCCATTGAATAGTCATTTAGATATATGTATTTAATTAACAGATATTTTTCTTCCATCCATCCTGAAACTTGAACCTGCTTAGATTATTTTCATTCTGCCTGAAATACTTCTTGCATTTCTTTTAAAGTTATTTGCTTCTAGCAAACTTTACTAGTTTTACCGATCTGTAAAATTATTTATTTCAATTCTTCCTGAAGCATTGAGATGAATTAAATCTCAGGCCCTCTATCATCCCCACTGCCTTTGAGAGCACCCTTGGGGTTGAATTTCTCCATTCTGTGCAAATGTAATCAGTTATTTGGAGAAGAAATTAGGGGCTTTCAATTTTACAACCTGCTTACTGCCACCTCACCCCCAGGCAAAATCTGTGAAATCTGGCTCTGGGGATGGGAATAATGGCACACCCCTCTGAGTTACACACCTGATTTTGGTGCTGTTTGGTGAAGAAAGCACAGTTTATTGAGTTCTACTTGGTACCATTCTAGGGAACAATTCAATGGCGATCAGCACCATTTTGCTCATTGATGGCCCCACTCAAAGAGCAGCCACTGCTTCATGAGTTCCCATTTTTGTGGACTTAGGAGACCCCTCCTGATACCTGTGCCCTGGGTTAATGCACTTGTTTGAGTTGTGTGGCCCCAGAAATGTATGTTCCTACTCCCCATTGCTGTTTGTGTAAGCATTTTTTATGTAGGACATTTTGGTTAGATTCAGATAAGGGTCCTTTTCATTACATCAATTTTGTTATATTGCTTTAGTTTTGTTATGGGTCTCTGATTAGATTTCAGGAACCAGGATGGACCCCAATCATTGTGCTGAAGTCCTACATACATGGAACACACAGAGTAAGTGTGCTGCCATGTTTACACTGCCATGTGTGAGAGGCTCCAGGATCTCCTACTGCTGTGGAGAGACACAGAAAACCTGAGAGGCCGAGGGAGAGGCCAGAGAGTGGTGTCATGGAGCAGTTTGAAACTGAAGACATCCAAGACAGTGGAGAAGGGTGAGTTGTGAGCAATTGTATCTGATGGCCCACTGCTGAGCACAGGGAGAAACAGAGTTTGGAGGAGAAGGCAGAGAGAGACAGGCAGGCCCAACATTTTGCCTTAGCAGGAGTCCAGCAGCAGCTGATGCTTGTTAAGAGAGCATTTTTGATGATGCCTTGATTTGGACATTTTTACAGCCTCAGAACTGTAAGCTTTAAGTATAATAAATTCCAATAAAAGCCAACATATTTCTGGTATTTTGCATTAACAGCACATGGCAAACTCAAACAGCTGTGGGACACAGGGTTGGAGAGCTGTCCTGTTCTGAAATGGCAGTGTGATGCTGCAGCCCAGTGAATTCAGCTGTAAACTGTGGGTTTCTCCACACTAGGCTGGAATGAGTAATGGTAAGATGGAGTGGGAAGTACTCTTGTCCGGGAAGACCTGCAAGATAGGGTGTCTGGCAGGGGAGTCACATAGTTTGAGGACTAGTCTAAATTAACAGATGCCCCAGGCATGGGTTGTCCAGGTGGGCAGGGGCAGAGAAAAGCATGGGTCCTGGGGTATGTTTCAGCAGGTGAGTCAGTGGAGTCAGAGAGGAGACTTCCTGTTCCTGCTCTTTTGCCATACCCTTGGCCTCCAACACTGACTGTCAGAGGAGTATGCTCTTACTGTACCCCTCCTGGGTCTCAAGCACAGACTCAGGTCTCCTGCTTCCAGTTCTACATTCACCTTCTCCAATCTTCGGGCTGCTAAGGAAAGAGCAATGCCAAGAATAAACCTATTGGTGTCAGGAAGGAACTGCCAAAATTCACATTAAATCACTGGCTACAGCAATAACATCATCAGAATGAACAATATTAAGCCAGTGACCCTAATAAATAGTATGAGAATATCAGAAATCCCTGGGAGCTAGGGATGACAAGAATAGAAGTGAAGTTGTGAGATAGTGCCATGTTTGCAGAAAACCTAAGAGGAGGCAAAAGCCAGAAAATTCTCATACTAATTAAATATTAAATTTTCAACACATTTTAAACAGTATTGAAAATGGTGAAGACCTCTTCAATCCCAGAAGCGAATGGAGGGGTTGGATGGGAAGAAGCTGAAGAACACCTGATGAAACTGGAATGTAACACGTATTCACTGCAGTTCCCCCCATTGAGAGACAGAATGTACTGTTTGGGAACCAATCTCTCTGATCCCCATTGGAAACTAACATCATAGTTCCTCGATCTGCAAAAGAGGACAGGGAGAAAGACCTTCTCAGCACTCACAGCCTCACTTAGTGATGTGAGCCACCCAAGTGGGCCTTCCCTGGGGAGCAAAGAGTAGGAAGTCCGTTTTCTCCTGTGGTGCTAAAATCCCTCTAACTGCACATGTGTAGAGAGCAGGGTGGCCTGCACCCAGTCGCTTCCATGTTCCTGGAGCTCAGTGCTTACTCTTGCTGAGGGAGGCCTCCACCTCTTCAGACAGCCAGGGAGGGGGCCATGGGGAGTGATAACTTTTCCTTTATGAGGGACTGTATTTGAAAGGCGTTAGGGGAAGTGCCCCCTCCCCAGTAATGTTGTAGATACAAATCAATATCTTCAAATCAACCACTTTTTTTGATTCATTGTGTACTATTTTCATAATTTCTTTTAACTTATATCGAAATTATCCGTGCAAAAGTATAAAAATAATTTATGTCTGTTATGGCAAACAGCCAAATTCCTTCTCTAGCCTCAACCACTTTTTCTCCTTCCTCAAATTATCTCCATTGGTAGATGCTTTTGGGTACACATTTCTGCTTTTAAATACATGCATTCTCTAGTTTCATATATCCTACACTCCACAATATATGAGAAAAATATTGGAGTACAACTTAAGAATATAAATAAAATTTTAACTTCTTAATATGTTTGAGATTAGAAGTATATCATCTAATTATGAAAGGATCATTTCTGATTTAAAATACTAAGGAAAATTGGAGTTAAGTAGAAATCAGGGCACTGTAGTTCACTGCCGTTAAACATGAATCCACATCAGAACCAGGTGAAGAAACTGAAAAAATATTAATGGTTGCGGTGCCTTATAAGAAAATGCTATAATAATGGGAAGTATTATTTTTTAAATGGTAATTTTTTAAAAGCTTACCCAGAATGTAATATATTGGAGAACAAGTGAAACAACCAGGATGATTTGAAATAAGTGGAAAGAACTTCTTCACATAAACTGAGAAATCTCGAGTTCTGATGCATAAATCAGTGGTAAAAAATTGAACACAGATGAGTGTGGAAGAAGATGTAGCAGGAGCAGTTCTCAAGCAACCTGAAAGTGCAGTTTTCCAAGAGGAGAAAAACACTGAATTTCACAGTCACAGCCGCTTCCTTAAAAGTTTGGCAACAAGTTGCCCAGACTGGAGGTGGAGATTCTTTGGAGTTTCACATTCATTACATACACAGGGTTTCTCTCCAGTATGGATGTTGTAATGTTTACTGAGATACTGTCTCTGGTATAAGGCTGTTCCAGATTCCTTACATATATAGGGTTTCCTTCCACTATGAATTTTCTCATGGTCAGTGAGATTTGATTTGTTACTGAAGGCTTTCCTACATTCCTTACATACAGAGGGTTTCTATCCGGTTTGTCTTCTCTGGTGTGTAATGAGGCTTGATTTCTGAATGAAATCTTTCCCACATCCATCACATTCACAGGATTTCAGTCCTGTGTGTATTCTCAGATGATTAATGAGGTTTTCCTTCTGGTTGAAGGCTCTTCAACATTCATTGCATGTATTGGGTTTTTCTCCAGAATGAATGTTCTGATGTTTAATGAAATATTGCTTTTGGCTGAAGGCCTTTCTGCATTCTTTACATTCAATTTGTTTCTATCCACTATGTGTTTTTCATGATCTCTGAGATATGTTGTGTACCTAAATGCTTTTTCACATGCCTTATATGCATAGGGTATCTTTACAGTAGGAAATATCTTGGATCTGAGATTTGACATTTGAATTAAAGCTTTCACAAATATTTTTGATTTCTCTTCAGTAAGAATTTTCTTATGAATAAAGAGGATTTCTGACAGATTGAAAATTTCCCAAATATATTACATTTCAGTGCTTGTTCCCCTGTATGGTTTTTAAGATGAGGAGAAAAACATGAGTTTAAAGAGAAGACTATATTCAGGATACTCATATGGTTTTTTCCAGTTTGAATTTTCTCATATTCCATGAGGTTTTCTTTCAGATGGAAGCATTCTTAAGTTCATTATAATACTAACTAATAAATGAATATTTCCTGCTCAATGAGATTTACTACCTGGCTGCAGGATTTCCAATAATCTTTACACACACAGGGATTTACTCCTGCATCTTTCTTTGATGTGACTCCAGGTTTCTCAAATTCATGAAATTCCAAAAGTTTTATATGAAGGATTAATTCTCAGGTATCTCATGAGGTTGAATTTTCAAGAAAATTTCACAATCATTACACTTAAATGGGAGGACTACCATGTGGGCAAACTGACAAATCTCATTCTCTTCATTATTTTTTCTTTACATAGATTCCTCCATGCTTAAGTAAGCATGATGCAAATACCTTCTAAGTGAAGTTCCATTCATAGAAGTGTTATTTTGAGGAAACAATGCTTGCAGTGAGAGAACATATTTTCCCAACTTTCTTACATTCTCTGCCTTCATCTTAAGTCTGTAGTATTGTGGAAGTGGATATAGCTTCACACACAAGCCTTTGGTTATGTGGCTCTTTCTGCTTCTTTATGTCTTATGCTTCTTTGTAGTTTGTGGGGTGCAGCAAAAGCAGTGCTACAGGGAATTTGATAGCATTGAATGCTTTCATTAGAAAAAAGGAAAGATCCAATATCTATCACCTAGTCATCCAGTTTGGTAAGTGCAGCAATATCTCCTTTTTATTTGTTCTATTATTCATGATTTTTCTTTTTTCAAATGAGCATCAGATCCAGTTTGGTGACTTCATAAGTAGGAAGTGGGGAAGTGATACAGCACTTGATTTATGATGGGGACAAAACAACACACGACAATTCAACCCTGGAACCATCAGGCTTCTGAAGGATAAGAAAGGTGTAACTTCCAAAATGTACGAGTAAGGTGGCCCCAGAACAAAAACCAAAATGGCAACACAGCAAATTCTGAACACTTTGTTTTGGACTGACTATTTTTGTTCATTTTTTTTCTATTTATTTGGATGAGATGCATTATTTAATATTCTTTAAATTTTACCAAGGAAATTAAAATACTTTTGTTTGCCTTTCCAAATCTACACTTATAATCTGTTATTTATTTGTGAAATAATGTATTTTAAAATATTTTATATCCTGTATTAGTCAGCCAAAGGGGTGCTGTTGCAAAATACCAGAAATCCGTTGGTCTTTGTAAAAGGTATTTCTTTGGGGTAGAAGCTTACGGTTACCAGGCTGTAAACCATAAGTTTCTTCCTTCACCAACGACTGTAAGCCGTCTTGGACAAGGCAGCTCCTGACATTCACCAGGGTTCAGGTTTCTTTGGTTCCTTTATTCCCAGCGCTGCATTTTTGTCTAGGCTCAGCTCTTCTGTTTCCTCCACAAGGTGAGCCATAGACTATGAGGCTCTCTAAGCTTTGCCTCTCTCCACAAGGCCAGTTGTGAACTCTCAGGTGAAAGTCTTGTCTTTTCCCTGGGGCCTTCTGTCCTTGCTCATCAGAACTCCAAAATCAGAAACAACTCGATCTCTGCCCTTTGCCATGTCTGTTTATGTTTGAGACCCCACCCACCAATGGGCGGGGCTCAACACCCTACTGACTGTGGCCCAATCAAAGCCCTTATCATAACTCAATCATGCCCAGATTAACAGACAGTTTACAAGCATCCTCCTCTACCTATTTTTGGAATTTATACTGATATCCAACTGCTACATATTCAATTACCCATCTTATCATATATATCATTTTATGGTGTATTTTAGAACTTTATTGATGTCCTAGGCCACAGGTATCATTATTACTTTATCCATTCAAAAGTCAATTAGATATATGAATTTAATTTACAGTTATTGTTCTTCAATCCATCCTGAATCTTGAATCTTTTGAGATTATTTTATTTCTGACTGATGAATATTCTTTTACATTTCTTTTAAAGTGAGTTGATGCTAGCAAAATTTATTAGTTTTTACTCATCTATAACAGTATTTATTTCACCTCTTCCAGAAGGATTGAGATATATTAAATCTCAGGCCCTCGACTATCTCCACTGCTTTTGAGAGCACCTCCAAGGTTGAATTTTTACCTTCTGTTGTAAATGTAATCAGTTCTTTGGAGAAGAAATTATGGGCTTTCAGTTTTACAGCCTGCTTTTCCTAACCCACCCCCAGACAAATTCTGTGCGCTCTGGCTCTAGGGATGAGAATAACGGCACACCTCTCTGAATTACACACCTGATTTTGGAGCTAAGATTTGTTTGAGAACGTACAGTATATGGAGTTCTTCTTGGATCATTCTAGGGAACAATGCAATAGTTGTCAGCACAAAATTTTGCCCAATGATGGCCACACCCAAAGTACAGCCACTGCTTCATGAGTTCCCATTTCTCCCAGACTTGGAGAAATCTCTGCCCCCATGGTTAATGACCTAGTTTGAGTCTTGAGTGGACCCTGGAAGAGGATGTTATGACTAACCCATTGCTGTTTGTGTAAGCCATTTGTATGTAGGGCAGTTTGGTTAGAATCTTATAAGGGTCGTTTTGATTAGTCACATTTTGTAAGATTGCCTTAGTTTAATTAAGTTTCTCTGAATAGATTTCAGGGACTAGGATGGACCCCAATCATTGTGCTGGAGTCCTACATACATGGAACACACAGAGAAAGAGTGCTGCCATGTTTACCCTGCCATATGTGAGAAGACTCCAGGATCTCCTACAACTGTGGAGAGACACAGAAACCCTGAAAGGCTGAGGGCAAGGCCAGAGGCTGGAGTCATAGAGCATCTTGAAACTGAAGACATCCAGGCAAGAGGAGAAAGTAGAGGTGTGATCAATTGCATCTTATGGCCCACTGCTTAGCTCAGTGTGAAAATGAGTTTGGAGGAGAAAGCAAAGAGAAACAGGCAGACCAAAAACTTTGCCTTGGCAGGAGTCCAGCAGCAGCTGACCTGTGTTAAGACAGCATTTTAAATGATGACATAATTTAGACATTTTCACAGCCTCAGAACTGTAAGCTTTAATCTTAATAAATTCCAATAAAAGCCAAACTATTTCTGGTATTTTGCATTGGCAATTCTTTTCAAATTCAAAGAGTTAGGGACACTGATTTGGAAAGCTGCCCTGTTCCTAAATAGCCGTGTGATGCTGCTGCCAGGTAGTTCACCTGTAAATTGTGGGCATCTCCACACTTAGCAAGAATGTTTGCTGGTAAGAAGGAGGGGCAGTGCTCTTGGTCAGCAATACGTGCAAGATAGGGAGTCAGGCAGGGGAGTCACATGGTTTGGGGGCTAGTATAAAGCCACAGATTCCCCAGCATGGTGTACCTGCCTCAGGCAGGTGTTGGCCAGGTGTTCAGTGTTAGATTAAACCATCGGACCTGGGGACTGGTGCACAGAGGAGTCAGGGTATAGAGAGGAGACTACCTGCTCCTGCACCTTTTGCCATTCCCTCCTTCCCTTGGTCTCCAGCATTGACCCTCTGAGGAGGTTGATCTTACAGTACCCCTCCTGGATTTCAGGCACAGTCTATTGTCTCCTGTTTCCAGTTTTACTTTCACCTTCTCCAATCTTGGGGCAGGTAAGAAAGAGCAATGCCAAGATGAAAAATGTTGGTGACAGGAAGGAAATGTCAAAATTCACATTACAGCATTGGCTACAGCAATAACATCACCAGGATGAGCAACACAAGTCCAGTGACCCTAATGAATAGTACAGAAATCACAGAAATTTCTGGGCTGACAACAATAGAAGTGAGGTTATGAGAGAGAGCAATGTTTGCAGAAAACCTCAGAGGGTGCCGATGCCTGATATTTATCAGACTAATTAAATATTACATTTTCAACATATTTTCAACAGTGTTGAAATGATGCAGACTTCTTCAATCCCAGAAGAGAACGGAGAGCTGGATGGGAAGTTGATGAACAACTGAAGAAGCCGGAATGTAACACATGTTCACTGCAGTTCCCCCAATCCAGAGAGGGAATGAGCTTTTTTGGAACCAAATTCTCAGAGCCCCAATGAAAACTATCACCATAGGTTCTGGATCTGCAAAGGAGGACAGGGAGAAAGCCCTGCACAACACTCACAGCCTGAGTTAGTGATGTGTCACTCTGTCCGGTCTTCACTGGGGAGTAAGGAGCTGGAAGTCAGGCTTCTCATGTGGTGTTAACAGCCTTCTAACCAGACATGTGTAGAGAGCAATGTGGCCTTCACATGGTCCTGTCCATGCTCCTTTTGCTCAGTGCTAACTCTTTCTGAGGGTGGCCTCCACCCATTCAGGCAGAGTGGGAGGGAGCCCAGGTGAGAGAGCAGTTTTCCTTTATGGGTGACTGTATTAGCAAAGGTTGAGGGGAAGTGAGCCTCTCCAGTAATGTTGCAGAAACAAATCACTATCTTCAAATCAACCACTTTGTATGATTTCATTTTGTACTCTTTTCATAATTTCTTTTGAATTATAACCAAATTGTCCGTGCAAATATTATAAAAATAATTTATGTCTGTTATAGCAAACAGTAAAATTCCTTCTCAAGCTTCAATACCCATTCCTCTTTCCTCAGAAACATTTCTGTTTGTAAATACATGCATTCTCGAGTTTCATTCATCCCATAGCTTATCACATATGAGAATAATATTGGAGTACAACGTAAAAATATAAATAAATTTTCTATCTTATTAAAATTCTTGAGATTAGAGGTATATCATCTAATCATGAAAGGATCATTTCTGAATTGAAATAATAAAGGAAATTGGAGTTAAGTAGAAAGCAAGGAACTGTAGTTCAGTGGCTGTAAAACTTTAATCCTCACCAGAATCAGGTGAAAAAACTGAAAAAATATAAATGGTTGGGGTGCCTTAAAAGAAAATGCAACAGGAAAAGGGCCAAGATGGCGTTAGTGTAGGAGGTAACACACTACAAGCTCCCAGAACAAGGCGGATTGTGGACGGGGTCCTGCCCGGGGATCTGTGCTGTGCACGTGTGGAGTGAGAAGCTTGGGACAGCTATCTCCGTGGATCGGTGGCATGGACAAAACGGTGGAAATTCGTGAGTTTTGAGGCTGCCGGTGGAGGTTGGCACAGGCGGCTGAGCCCCGCGGTTAGGGGAAAAAAAATAAAATTAAATGAAACGGCCATTTGGAGCAGCGGGCGGGGCGAAAAAGTTTTATTTTCTGGGGATCTGGCTGCCTGGTGCCCCTTGGACCTTGTGTGAACAGAACAAACGAGCTAATCAGCACCCGGTGAACCAGAGGGGGGATTTTGGTCGGGGAACGGAGCTGATTTCCCTAGCCACCAAGGGATAAGCCCCAGGTCGCTGCGGAGCCAGGAAGAAGGGACACTTCCAAAAAAGGGAGGGTTCTGTTGGAAGACAGGGAAGGGTATTTTATAGTTTTAGACAACAATCTGGCTGCCTGCACTGCACCATAGATTTGGGTAGCAGATAAGCTGACCTGAAGCAGCATTAGGCTGAGAGCAGACACGAATCTGCACTCAAACTGATTTACTGAGCAGCCCGGTGACGCTCGAGCTCGACTCCAAAAGGGGTGGAATCCGCCCTCTTTAGCACTCCTCACTGACTAACAACTGAGCTACAGCTAACCTAGGAAGTCCGGAAAGTGGGACATGCTTGATTAATTTCCACAGGCCCAGCTAGTGTCCCTTCCGTAAGGGTTTGATCTAGAGGAGGAATTATTTTGGATCCTACATTTGGCTAAAAAAACAAAAATTAAAAAAAAAAAAGTGAAGTCACCTCAACAAATGAAAAATAAATTCCTTTTAATTTAGTTTAATAGCTAAAAGCTGCCTCAGGACCTGCATATAGAACCCTGTGGGGAAATTCATTGATAAACACAAGTAGGCAGGAAGGATCCACGTGGAACCTAGGGGAATCATTGACCCCCCTTAGCTCTGTTTGACTGCTTGCCTGTGTGGAGCACTGGTTTCTCTCTGTTACTTTCTGGTCTATTGCTATTATTTCCTTTTCCTCCCCCCTTCCTTTTTCCTTCTATTTTTTTTTTTTTTTTGAAATGGCTTTATTTAAGATGTATTAAAATACAATCCAAACTGCAAATGTTTAACGTGTACAACTTAACGCTCACATATGGTGATTCTATTTTTTTTTTTAAATAGGTGCTGCCAGCTTGTCGCTTCTTTGCTGGGCTTCTTATTCAGTAATTTCCCACTTGCTGTATATATAGATTCTGTATTACAAACTATCGCTTATCCTTTCTGCATCTTTCTGCCTTCTGTTTTCTGTTGTGGCTCTTGAGGCAACATTTTTCATAGACCCACAACTTAAGGGTGTCAATTTCTATTCCATCTATTTTGTTTTCTTCTTCTTTTTTATTTTTTTAAAAATTTTTTATTAGTATTAACTTTTTCCTTTCAGACCTTTCTTTACTATTTCCCTCCTCATAATTCTAGCTTTCTAAATAACTATATATATATATTCTTCCATTTGTTTTCCCAGTCCATTGTAGGAACTCCATATTTTTTTCCTAGTACTCTACACTGCCTACACAAGTTAAATATTCATCTCATTAAGTCTCATTTTGCCCCTCTTCTAACTTTTATCAATATTTCAATTATCCTTCTGCCTTTCTTACATCTTTTGATTCCTCTGGCCCTAACCTATTTACTTCAAGGGAACATAGAAAGAAGCAAGGAAATAAAATAAGAAGAAAAACTGCTAAAGAGAAAAATTAACTCACACGCAGAAACAACAGCTAAATAAAATTATAGAGCATAGAGAAATGCTGATCAACTGAACAAACCCATCAAGATAATATGATGACCAGAGGGCAACAGAAAAATAAAAATGACTCTGAGAAACTGGAAAACATGGACCAGTCCAATGCACAAAATAAAAACCAGGAAGCAATGCAGAACATCGAACAATGAATCAAAGCTTTCCAAACAAAAATCATGGACCAACTTAAAGAAGTGAAGGAAGATATTAAGGACATAAAGAACACACTGGGAGAACATACTGAAGAAATAGCTAACATGCCTAAAAAGGTATTGGATATGATGGTGAACAAAGGCACAAGTCAAGAAATGAAAAAGACACTGGACTTACATGGCAGCAGATTTGAACAGGCAGAGGAAAGAATTAGTGATATGGAAGACAATACAGTTGAAATCAAAGAGATTGTAGAACAGATAGACAAAAAGATAGAAAAAATCCAGCATGGTCTCAGGGAATTAACCGATAATACAAAACGTACAAACATACGCATTATGGGCATTCCAGAAGGAGAAGAGAAGGGAAAGGTAACAGAAGGAGTGTTGAAGGAAGTTATGGCTGAAAAATTCCCAACCCTATTGAGTGAGATGGATGTGCAGATCCAGGAAGCACAGCACACCCCAAATAGTATAAATCCCAACAGGCCAACTCCAAGACATATACTTGTCAAATTGTCCAATACTAAAGACAAAGAGAAAATACTCAAGGCAGGAAGAGAAGAGAGAACCATCACATACAAGGGAAATGCAATAAGATTAAGTGCTGATTTCTCAGCTGAAACCATGGAGGCAAGAAGACAGTGTTATGACATAGTCAAAACACTAAAAGAAAAAAACTTCCAGCCACGAATTCTCTATCCAGCAAAATTGGCATTCAAAAATGATGGAGAGTTCAAAATATTCACAGATAAACAGTAATTAAAAGAGCATGTCAAGAAGAAACCAGCACTTCAAGAAATACTAAAGGAATCTCTATAAATTGAAAGGAAAAAGACAAAGGAGAGAGAGTTGGCGGAGAGTTTAAAAACAACTGAAAAGTCAAAAAGAGAAACAAAACAACATATGACATACATTAACCCAAAGAAAAAATGACTGAAGTAAGAAATTCGTTACGAGTAATAACACTAAAAGTTAATGGATTATATTCACCAATCAAAAGACACAGATTGGCAGAATGGATAAGAACATATGATCCATCTATATGCTGTCTGCAAGAAACCCACCTTCGACCCAGGGATTAAAGGAGGCTGAAAGTGAATGGCTGGAAAACAATTTTACAAGCTAACAATAGCCAAAAAAGGCAGGAGTACCTATTCTAATATCAAACAAAATAGACTTTAAATGCAAAACTATTGTAAGAGACAAAGATGGACACTCCATATTAGTAAAAGGACTAATCTCTCAAGAAGAGAGAACAATCATCAATATTTACGCACCTAATCGGGGAGCCTCAAAATACGTGCGGCAAACTCTGGAAAAACTAAGAGGAGAAATAAATTCCTCTACAATTATAGCAGGGGACATCAACACACCACTGTCATCATTAGACAGAAGATCTGGGCAGAGAATCAATAAAGAAACCTAGGCACTAAACAATACATTAGAAGATTTGGACTTAAAAGACATATACAGAACACTACACAAAAAATGCAGTGGGATTTACATTCTTCTCGAGTGCACATGGAACATGCTCCAAAGTAGACCACATGCTAGGCCACAAAACAACACTCAATGAATTCAGAAAGATTGAGATTATCCAAATAATTTCTCTGACCACAATGGAATGATGTTGTAAATCACTAAGGGCCAGAGAAACAGGTTAGACACAAGGATATGGAAATTAAACAACACACTCTTAGACAAACAGTGAGTCAAAGAGGAAATTTCAAAAGAAATCAGTAACTAAATTGAAACTAATGAAAACCACAACACAACATATCAAAACTTATGGGATGAAGCGAAAGCAGTCCTGAGACGGAAGTTCATAGCCATAAATTCATATATAAAAAAATAAGAAAGAGCTAAAATTGAAGACCTAACTGCACACTTAGAGGAATTGGAAAACAACAACAAACTAAACCTAACGGAAGTAGAAAGCAGGAAATAAGAAAGATTAGTGCAGGACTAAATGAAATAGAGAATAAGAAAGCACTGGAAACAATAAAGAAAACCAAAAGCTGGTTCTTCGAGAATATCAACAAAATTGACAAACCCTTAGCCAGACTAACAAAGGAAAAGAGAGAACAGATGCAAATACATAAAATAAAGAATGAGCAAGGTGTTATCACTACTGACCCCACAGAAATAAAGAGTATCATAAGAGGTACTTTGAAAAATTATATGCCAACAAGAATGACAATTTAGAGGAAACGAACATGATTCTAGAAACCTACAAACAGCCGACATTCATGAAAAAAGAAATAGATAAACTCAACAGTCCAGTTACAAGTAAAGAGTTAGATTCAGTCATTAAAAACCTCCCAAATAAGAAGAATCCAGGACCAGATGGCTTCACAGCTTAATTCTACCAAACATTCCGGAAAGAGCTAACACCAATTCTACTTAAGCTTTTCCAAAAAATAGAAGTAGAAGGATATTACCTAACTCTTTCTATGATGCCACCATTACCCTAATACCAAAACCAAATAAAGATACCATAAGAAAGGAAAATTACAGACCAATTTCTCTTATGAACCTAGATGCTAAAATCCTTAATAAAATACTTGCTAATCGCATTCAACAACATATCAAAAGGATTATACACCATGACCAAGTGGGTTTCATCCCAGGTGTGCAAGGATGGTTCAATATAAGAAAATCAATCAATGTAAACACATAAAGAAACTGAAAGAGGAAATCAGGAAAAATAATATCATTTACAATAGTAAATAAAAGAATCAAATACCTAGGAATAAATTTAACTAAAGATGTAAAGGACTTATATACAGAAAACTACACAACACTGTTAAAGGAAATCAAAGAAGACTTAAATAAATGGAAAAATATTCCCTGTTCATGGATGGGAATACTAAACATCATCAAGATGTCTATCCTACCCAAACTATACATACAGATTTAATGCAATCCCAATAAAAGTCAACACTATATTTTTTAAGGAACTGGAAAAACTAACCACAAAGTATATTTGGGGAGGCAAGAGGCCCTGAATTGCCAAAGATATATTGAAAATGAAAAATGAAGTTGGAGGTATCACTGTACCTGACTTTAAAACAAACTACAAAGCTACAGTGATCAAAATTGCATGGTATTGGCACAAGGCTAGATTTACTGACCAATGTAACCGGATTGAGAGTTATGATATAGATCCTCGCATATACAGTCTTCTGATACTTGACAAGGCCACGAAGCCCACTCAGTTGGGAGACAGTGGCCTCTTTAACAAGTGGTGCTTGGAGAACTGGATATCCATATCCAAAAGAATGAGAGAAGAATACCACCTCACACCTTATAGAAAAATCAACTCAAGATGGATCAAAGATCTAAATATAAGAGCCAAAACCAAAAAGACCTTGGAAGATAATGTAGGGAAGCATCTACACGACCTTGTAATAGAAAATGGTATCATGAACTTCACAGCCAAAGCACGAGCAGCAAGAGAAAAAATTGATAAATGGGATCTCCTTAAAATTAAAATCTTCTGCACCTCAAAGCATGTTATTAAGAAAATAAAAAGAAGCCTACCCCATGGGAAAAAATATTCGGCAACCATATATCTAATAGGAGCCTAATATCATGCATATATAAAGAAATCGTACTCCTTGAAAATAAAAGGAAAAACAACCCATTTAAAAAATGGGCAAGTGACCTCAAAAGACACTTCTCCAAGGAATAAATACAAATGGCTAAAAAGCACAAGAAAAAATGCTCAACATCACTTGCTATCAGGGAAATGCAAATCAAAACTACAATGAGATACCATTTTACACCCATCAGAATGGTAGCTATTAAAAAATCAGGCGACACTAAATTTTGGAGAGGATGTGGAGGATTAGGAACCCTCATGCACTGCTGGTGCGAATGTGGTATGGTCCAGCCACTGTGGAGGACAGTTTGGTGGTTCCTCAGAAAACTAGCAATAGATCTTCCGTGTGATCCAACAATTCCACGGCTGGGTATATATCCAGAAGAACTGAAAAAAAAATACAAACAGATATATGCACACTAATGTTCATAGCGGCATTGTTCACCATTGACAAAAGTTGCAATCAGCCCTGGTGCCCATCAACAGACGAATGGATAAGCAAAATGTGGCACATACATACAATGGAATATTTACTCAGCGGTAAGAAGGAATAAAGTGCTAACACATGGAATAACGTGAATGAATCTTGAAGACCTTATGTTGAGTGAAGCAAGCCAGGCACTGAAGGATGAACAGTATATGACCTCACTGATCTGAACTGAGGAAAGTGAGCAGTCTCTGAGAACCATTGTCTGAAAGATAGGTTAACAAAGGAGAGTAATTGAAGAGTAGGCTTTGAGCCATCACACATATGGACATAATCTATGGTAAAGTGATAGAGTGTGGTTGCATGTTGGGGGATGGGGCAGATGAGTGGTGGTGTTCCTGGGTTTGGTTGTGCAGCACTAGGGGGTGGGTGGATTAGGAAGGGCTGCTTCAAATCCCCAGGGCATGTAACTGTGAATCTTGACATTCCATGGGTTGGGAGAGTGGGGTATCACGGGTCCTGGGGGACTGGGGTGAAGGGAACAGTCAAGATCTAATGGGATGTTTGGTGGTCATGGGTAAGGTTTTTCATTACCTTATAGTAATGGACACAGGACATGGTAAATATCATCAAAATTATTAAACTGTATCATCTAAATTGTAAACTATACTGTAAATCACTGACAATATTTAGTTGCTATATTTTGCTATCTGTATAACAGTTATAACAATGCTAACAACCAAAAAAAATGGGGGGAGTTAATATGGGGTGGGGAATGGTGGTGGTTTGTTATCTCGGAGTCTCCGGCACTCTGTGTGTGACTTTGTTGTGACCTAAATCTTCTTTGAAAATTAAATGAAAAATTGGGAGACAATGGGATTGAGAGGAGGAAGATGTCATGGCACACCAGACATCCGATAACACAGTGATAAAAGGAAGGAAAAAAAAAAAAAAGAAAAGTGAAAGGGAAAAAAATGAATATATATATATATAGTTTTAAAGGCATTTCCTTTGCTTTTTTGGTCATTTTTGAATGTCCCAATTGACTAATTATATTTTATTTTGTTTTGTTATTTGTTTGATTATTTGCTTTTTTTCTTTCTCTTTTTTTTTTCTTTCCCCCTGAATTTCCTTATGTTTGTCTCTTTCATGTAAGCTTATCACACTTG
This sequence comes from Tolypeutes matacus, assembly GCA_026826555.1. Lineage (NCBI taxonomy): Eukaryota > Metazoa > Chordata > Mammalia > Cingulata > Chlamyphoridae > Tolypeutes > Tolypeutes matacus. The sequence continues at coordinate 903,572 of JAKSZT010053859.1, read as the reverse complement.
TTTCTTTTTCCTAGTAAGTGTATTTGATTATTTTATGGACTAAATGTTCATGGAAGATTTGGATCATAGAAGGGCAACAATAGTCCTCTGAGTGTAGGGACAGTGCCTGTCAAAATAGGATGACCCACTGATGTTTGTTTTTTTTTTTTTTTTTTTTTTTTATTGATGACTACCCTTGTGAGTCTTTGCTTTTGTAAATGAGACTTAGACTGCAGTTGTGGGGTGCCTAAGGTTTGCCACCTGAGAGCCTCCTTGTTGCTCAAATGTGGCCTCTCTCTAAGCCAAACTCAGCATATGATTGCATTACCTTCCCCCAAATGTGAGACATGACTCCCGGGGATGAGCCTCCCTGGCAACAAGGGATTAATACCAAGTGCCAACTGGCAGCTTTGTGAAGTGGCAGTATCGTAGCCAATGAGGTTTATCCGAGGCACGATTATTGCTTATTGAAAACCTTTCCCAAGTGCCAACTGCAACACAACTGGGAAATGACCTTGAATAAAAGGGGGAAATGGTAAAGACAAATGAGTTCAAGTGGCTAAGAGACTTCAAAGAGAATCAGCAGGTCATCCCAGAGGTAACTCTTATGCACACCTCAGTAGGAGCTCATAGAACATCTAAGTGCCTATCACCCCACTCATTGGGGTAGGGAGGAGATGAGCAGTTGATATACAGGGGCTTCTTTGGGAGTTGGAGTTTGTCCTGAGTACTGTTGTGGCAATGGATGTAGGCCATTTTAAATCAGCACACACCACTCAGAACTGAGTGGGAGAGAATGTGGTCTACGATGTGAACTGTGGTCTATGGTTGGTGGCAAGGCCCCAGGATGTGTAAGTTCATTGAGTGTAGTGGGCCACACTTGTGGGAGATGTTTGTGTGGGAAGTGGTGGGAGGTGTGGGAAGTGGGCAACATGGGAATCCCAGTGGGTTCTGTGTAATAATTTGGGTAATCTAAGCACCTCTTAAAATATATGTATATATATATATATATAACATTTTTGTAAGCAAATACACATATATGCATATATATTTATATATCATTTTACAAATGTTTGTATGTATTGTGAGAATTTTGATTTTTACCCATAATAAAATAAAAAAAAAAGAAATGTAAAAGACACTGGACTCACATGGCAGTAGAGTTGAACAGGCAGAGGAAAGAATTAGTGATATGGAAGACAATACAGCTGAAACAAAAGGGATTGTAGAACAGATAGACAAAAAGATAGAAAAAATCCATCATGGTCTCAGGGAATTAACCGATAATACAAAATGCACAAACATACACATTATGGGCATCCCAGAAGGAGAAGAGAAGGGAAAGGGAACAGAAGGAGTGTTGAAGGAAATAATGGCTGAAAACCTCCCAACTCTATTGAGAGAGATGGATGTGCAGATCCAGGAAGCAGAGCGCACCCCAAATAGTGTAAATCCCAACAGGCCAACTCCAAGACATATACTTGTCAAAATATCCAATGCTTAAGACAAAGAGAAAATAATCAATGTAGCAAGAGAAAAGAAAACCATCGCAGACAAGGGAAGCACAATAAGATTAAGTGCTGATTTCTCAGCTGAAACCATGGAGGCAAGAAGACAGTGGTACGACATAGTGAAAACACTAAAAGAAAAAAACTTCCAGCCACGAATTCTCTATCCAGCAAAATTGGCATTCAAAAATGTTGGAGAGTTCAAGATATTCACAGATAAACAGCAATTAAGAGAGTATGTCAAGAAGAAACCAACACTTCAAGAAATACTAAAGGAATCTCTAAAAGTTGAAAGGAAAAAACAAGGGAGAGAGAGTTGGAGGAGAGTTTAAAAACAACTGAAAAGTCAAAAAGAGAAACAAAACAACATATGACATACATTAACCCAAAGAAAAAATGGCTGAAGTAAGAAATTCGTTATGAGTAATAACACTGAATGTTAATGTATTAAATTCACAAATCAAAAAACACAGATTGGCAGAATGGATAAGAAAATATGATCCATCTATATGCTGTCTACAAGAAACCCACCTTCAACCCAGGGATTCAAGGAGGCTGAAAATGAATGGCTGGAAAACCATTTTACAAGCTAATAGCCAAAAAAGTGCAGGATTAGCTATTCTAATATCAGACAAAATAGACTTTAAATGCAAAACTATTGTAAGAGACAAAGATGGACAATCCATATTAGTAAAAGGAGTAATTTCTCAAAAAGAGAGAACAATCATCAACATTTACGCATCTAATTGGGGTGCCTCAAAATACGTGTGGCAAACTCTGGAAAAACTAAGAGGAAAAATAAATGCCTCTAGAATTATAGCAGGGGACTTCAACACACCACTGTCATCATTAGACAGAACATCTTGGCAGAGAATCAATAAAGAAACTAAGGCACTCAACAATACTTTAGAAGATTTGGACTTAATAGACAGAACACTACACCCAAATGCAGCGGGATTTACATTCTTCTCGAGTGCACATGGAACATACTCCAAAATAGACCACATGCTAGGCCACAAAGCAACACTCAATGAATTCAGAAAGATTGAGATTATACAAAGTAATTTCTCTGACCACAACGGAATGAAGTTGGAAATCACTAAGGGCCAGAGAAACAGGCTAGGCAGAAGGATATGGAAATTAAACAACACACTCTTAGACAAACAGTGGGTCAAAGAGGAAATTTCAAAAGAATTCAGTAACTATCTTGAAACTAATGAAAACGACAACACAACATATCAAAACCTATGGGATGCAGCGAATGCAGTCCTGCAAGGGATGTTCATAGCCATAAATTCATATATAAAAAAAGAAGAAAGAGCTAAAATTGAAGACCTAACTGCACACTTGGAGGAATTAGAAAACAACAACAAACTAAAGCTAAAGGAAGTAGAAAGCAGGAGAGAACAATCATCAACATTTACACATGGCTGTCTTTAAGCCTTCCATCATTTCACATCTTTGATTTTATGGTTTTTAATATTTTTTCTGGAATCTGTGTTACTTGTAATATATAAGACTGTTCTTTGAAACACTTTTGTTCATAATCAGCCACCAGCCAGGACAAATTAAACAGCATATATGCAGTTATGCTCTAATTTAGCAGTTTATACAGGTAATTAACATGTATATTTTGGTTTACTACACTTTCAGAGTACATTTAGGCTCAAAGTTCAGATTTCTGCGATAGGCCTTTTAATTTCTGTTCTTAATTTTAGGTATACTCAGTGAAGGACTAATAACCTTAGTTTCAGCTGAGGAAGGATCAACAGCTGTACTGCTTTTGGTAGTTGCCTTAACTTCTGTTATAGGTTGGAGTGAACTACTCTGTTGCTGGCTACATAAATTTGAGCAAGGCTGGGAAATGTGCTCACATTGTTTGTCTGAGGGCCTTGAGGAAGACCCGCTTGGAAGATTCCCAACTTATTAATGAGACTACAATTTTATGATATTTAGAATGGCATTCCTTGGTCCAGTGTAACCCTTTTTGGCATTTTGGACACCCAACACTTGGTATTGATTTATTATTGATGCTAAATGGAACTCTTACACTAGTTTTGGCTGGGCAATCTCTTTTCATAACACCTGGATTCCCACATTTAAAGCAATTTAAATTATTAATCATAGGACTACATCACTTTAGAGAAGCTGCAAGAAGGTTCATATTATAGGTACTAGGCCCAGTGTTTTGGTATATTTTTAAATAATCCTGTAAAGTTTTTCCATTTGCCTTTATTGAACATAAAGCCTTTTTACACTCACTCTTAGCATTATCAAAAGCCAATTTTAGAACAAACATTTCTTTAAGATCAGATTGAGTTACAGACTTGTTGACTACATCTGCCAGCCTTGCTACAAATTCAGCATACGGTTTAGTATTTCCTTGAAATCTTTTTAAAAGTAATTGTACAGGGGTGGAGATGCTTTGCCAGGCAGCTAGGCAACAAAATTGCACTTGTAAAATCGCAATATCATTATATTGAGCTTGGCGAAGAATCCCAGCCCATTAACCTGTTCCTAATATTTGTTCAGCAGTAATAGGCACTGGTGGATTTAGCTGTTGATTTCATCATACAATAATATTAGCTTCATCAGCCCACCAAGTTTTAATTTGTAAAAATTCTGCTGAATTAAGGACGGCTTAAGCTAACAAATCACAGTCCCAGGGTATTAACCTCTTTGCTTGTGCCAATCCTTGCACCAATTCTTGAGTATAAGGAGAATTTACACCATATTGAGGGCATGCTTGTTTTAATTCTTTGATAGTTTTAAAAGTAATAGAAGCATGCTCATATTGTACACCCCGTTGGGGATTGTTAGCACCTACTGGAATTTAGTTACTGTTACTGGAAAAGTAAAAAAAAAAAAATGCATAACCTCCGAATTTATTTCTCTACTTCCCTGTGCTATACTTTTCATAATTTAAGAGGATGGTGCTGGCACAAAAACAGAAATTTTTGGAGGGTCATCAAATGTTGTAAAAAAATGGATCAGTAGATACCTTAGGAGGTGCAGATACTGCTTCAAGACAATAAATCATCTTTTAGAGCAGACGGCTTAACGACCAGTGGAAAAGTTTCATAAACTCCCTTTACCTTTTTTTTTCTTTTTATTTGACATAGATTTATCTGTTATTACCTGTCATTAATTTTTCATATATTTTTTCATTAACATCATTATTAGCTTGTTCTGCTAGAGTGTTAGCAATAGCAGTATCCATTTTAATATCTTCATTTTCATCTGACTGTAATGGTTCAAGAGCAACAGAAATAAGACTATACAAAACCCATACATCACAATAGTTCTGTACAAGAGAAAAGAGTTTAAGTAACTCTAGGGTAATCACAGATACCCCTGTATTCTTTAAGAGGGTTTTCAAAACTTGGTAATATTCCTCTAACCGAGGCCACTGATTACCTATTACCATGATGATCAAGATTATTCGACTCACCTACAGATGGCCAGGACCGTCTGACACAGCAGTCCTTGTTTCCACGGCACTGATCCAGAGAAAAGAGTAGTCGTGCCCCACGTTGGGCGCCATCTGTTGTAATTCAACGTGGAGATAGATGGTGCCAGTTATGATCCAAAGAAAGTTTGGGATCAGTGGACCTCACTCCATGTGGAATGCAGGCAAGTTAATTTAAGCTGAAGCTGCTTTTTATACTACAAAGCTGATAACAAAACTAGGGCATCCTCATTAGGTCCTCAGCTTGGTACATGAGAGCCCTGCATTTTTCTATGTTCCCAGACAGACTTTCTTGGGAATTCAGACAATAACATCTTAGTGGTGTGTTCATTCCTCTCTGCATACTCCAACAGATAACTGCAGTCTACAGTTTCCTTGGAGACATTTACTAATGTTTCTCTGCCAGGAAACATGCTTTTTAAATGCTTAACACTTTATACTTTGGCTCTCAGCATTTTTTCCAAAATCCAATGAAGAAATACAATGGGCTAAAAAGCCCATAAAAAATCGCTCAACATTGCTTTCTATCAGGGAAATGCAAATCAAAACTACAATGAGATACAATCTTTCACCCATGATAATGGCAATTATTTAAAAAAAAAACAGCAGACTTAGGTGTTGGAGAGGATGTGGAAGAAAAGGAACCCTCATCCACAGCTGTTGGGATTGTGGAACGATCAGCCCCAGTGCCCATCAACAGATGAATTGATAAGCAAAATGTGGCACATATATACAATGGAATATTACTCAGTTGTTAGAAGGAATAAAGTACTAACAGAAGGTATAACATGGATAAATCTTTAAGACCTTATGTAGAGTGAAGCAAGCTGGGCATTGAGGGATGAACTGTATATGATCTCACTGATTTGAACTGAGGACTGTTAGCAGTCTCTGAGAACCATTGTCTGAAAGATAGGTCAAAAAGGGAGAGAAAGAGAAGAGTAGGCTGTGAGTCATCACCCATATAGACATAATCTAAGGTAAAGGGAGAGTGTATAGTTTCATATTGAAGGAATGGACAGATGGGTAGTGATATTACTGGGTTTGGTGGTGCAAGGTTCACAGGTGGGTAGATTAGGTATGGCAGGTTGGAATACACAGGACATGTAACTATGAATCTTGTCTTTCCATGAGTCAAGACAGGGGAGTGTCATATGCCCCAGGGGGACGGGATGAAGGAACCGTTAAGCTCAAATGGGGTATTTAGTAATTATTGGAAAGGTTTATCATTACCTTACATTCATGGACACAGGTCATGGAAAATATCATCAAAAATAATTATACTGTACTTTCTAAATTGTAAACTATTCTGTAAACCATTGACAAGGATTAGTTGCTATATTTTACTATCTGTATAACAGTTATACCAATGCTAACATCCATTTTAAGGGTTTTAATAGGGGTGGGGAAGTGGGAGGTAGGTTGGGCATGAGGGAGTCTCGAGTATTATATGTGTGACTTTGCTGTGACTTAAAACTTCTTTGAAAATTAAATGAAAATTTTGGAGGCACTGGGGAATGTAAGGGGGAAAGTGTCCCTGTACACTAGACATCCGATTATACAGTGATAATGGGAAAAAAGCATAATTTTTTTAAAATGAATTTTTTTCTTTTCTTTCCCATTTTTTTGAATGTCCAAATCCACAAATTATATTTCATTTTTATTTTAGTGTTTTTTCCCTTCTGAGTTTCCTTGGACTTATCACTTGCACTTAAGCTTATCATTATTTATTTTTCCTATTAATTGTATTTGGTTATTATATGGGCTTCATGTTCAAGGAAGGTTTAGATCACAGAAAGGTTACAATGAGGGCTGCAGAGGATCATTTCTGGGGGGTGTCTGGGAAGGAGGATTCATGGAAGTAATTTCACCTGAATATACATGAAAGGTAAATGAAATTATTCAAATGATCAAGGGATAAGACATAGTCACGGTGGGTAGACAATCACTCAATAAGTGAGGTATTCTGAATTCCTAGCCTGGAGAGCTCTGCCACATTCTCCAAGGAAGCAACAACAGTTCCCTGAGTGCAGGAGCATTGTCTGGCAAAAGAGGATGAGACTGCAGGTGGAGATTCTTTGGATATTCACATTCATTACATTCACAGATTTTCTCTCCAGTATGAATGTTGTAATGTTTAATGAGATATTGCCGCCAGCCTAAGGCTATTCGACATTGCTTACATATATAGCGCTTCCATCCACAATGAGTTTTCTCATGGTCAGTGAGATTTGATTTGTTACTGAAGACTTTCCTACATTCCTTACATATATAGGGTTTCTCTCCTGTTTGTCTTCTCTGGTGTGTAATGAGGCTTGATTTCACAAGCTGAATGAAAGCTTTCCCACATCCATCATATTGATAGGGATTTTTCCAGTATGTATTCTCAGATGGTTAATGAAGTTTTCCTTCTCATTGAAGGCTTTTCCACATTCATTGCATATATTTAGGGTTTTACTCCAGGATGAATACTCTCATGTTTAATGAACAATTGCTTTTGGTTGAAGGCTTTTCTGCATTCTTTACAATCATTTTGTTTTTGTCCACTATGAAATTTTTGATGTTCTGTGAGTTATGATTAGTACCTAAAGGATTTTTCACATGCCTGACTTGCATAGTGTTTCTTTACAGTAGAAAATCACTTGTATCTGAGATTTGACATTTGAATGAAAGCTTTCCCACATATATATGATTTCTCTCCATAAGAATTTTCTCATGAATAAAGAGGATTTCTCTCAGGTTGAAAACTTTCCCACATGTACTATATTTCTATGCTTGTTCCCCTGTATGGCTTTTAAAATGAGGAGTAAAATATGAGTGTAAAGAGCAGACTACATTCAGGACACTCATATGGTTTCTTTCTAGTTATAATTTTCTCATATTCTATGAGGTTTTGTTTCATATGGAAGCAGTACTATGTTCATTAGAATACTAACTAATGTGTGACTATTTCATGCTCAATAATATTTAATGCCTGGCTGAAGGATTTCCCATATTCCTTTAATACACATGGTTTTATCCTGCATGTTTCTTTGATGTGACCCTATCTTTCCCAAATTCATGAAAACCAAATGGTTTCTCTGAAGAATTAATTCTCATGTATCTCATGAGGTTGAATTTCAAGTAAAACTTAACACTCATTACACTTAAATTGGAGGACTACGATGTGGGGCAAACTGGCAAAACTCATTCTCTTCATTAGTTTTCCTTACATAGATTCCCTCAAGCTTAGGTAAGCATGATGCAAATTCATTCAAAGTGAAGTCACATTCATAGAAGTGTTATTTTGAGGAATCAATGATTGCAGTCAGAGAACATACTTTCCCAACTTTCTTACATTCTCTGCCTTCATCTTAAGTCTGTACTATTGTGGAAGTGGATATAGCTTCACTCACAAGCCTTCTGTTTTGTGGCTCATTCTGCTTCTTAATGTCCAAAGCTTCTTAATAGTTTGTGGGGTTCAGCAAAAGCAGTGCCTAGAGGGAAATTTATAGTATTGAATGCATTCATTAGAATAGAGGAAAGATCCAATACCAATCACCTAAGCATCCAATTTGGGAAGCACAACAATATTTCATTTTCATTTGTTCTATCATTATGGCTCTTCTTGCTTCAAATGAGCATCACATCCAGTTAGGTGACTTCATGACTAGGAAATGGAGAGGTGATACAGCACTTGATTTATGATAGGGACAAAACAACACCCCATTAAACATCCCTGGAACCTTCAGTCTTCTGATGGATAAGAAAGATGCAGGTTACAAAGATGCACGAGTAAGTTGGCTCCAAAAAAAGTCTAAAATGGAAAACCAGGAAATCCTGAATATTTGTTTTGGACTTACTATTTTGTTCATTTTTTTTCTTCTATTTATTTGGATGACATGCACTTTTTAATATTTTTTAAAGTTTAATATGGAAATTATTACACTTTTGTTTGCCTTTCCAAATCTGCAGTTATTATTTGTTATTGACTTGCCAAATAATGTATTTTAAAACATTTTATATCCTGTATTATTCAGCCAAAGGTGTGCTGATGCAAAAAAATAAATAAATCTATTGGTCTTTATAAAGGGCATTTATTTGGGTTTAGAAGCTTACAGTTACCAGGCCTTAAAGGATAACTTTCTTCTTTCACCAAATTCTGTTAGCCCATCTTGGAGCAAGACAGCTGATGAATTTGCCTGGGTTCAGGCTTCTTGGGTTCCTCTAATCCCAGGGCTGCATTTCTCTCTGCGCTCAGCTGCTCTGTTTCCTCCACAAGGTCAGCTGTAGACTATGAGGGTCTCTAAGCTTTGCCTCTCTCCACAAGGCCAGTTGTGAACTCTCAGGTGAATGGCTTGACTCTTTTCCCCGTGGCCTTCTATCCTTGCAGATCAGAACTCCAACATCAAAAACTACTCCAGCTCTGTACTTTGCCATGTGTTTTGTGTTTGAGACCCCACCTACGAGTGACTTCATGACTAGGAAATGGAGAAGTGATACAGCACTTGATTTATGATGGGGACAAAACAACACCCCATTAAACATCCCTGGGGTGGGGCTCAACACCCTACTGACTGTGGCCCAGTCTATGTCCTTATCATAACTTAATCATACCCAGATTAATACACCAGTTTACAAGCATAATCCAATAACATTTTTGGAATAAATAACGATATCAAACAGCTATATATCCATTTCCTCATCTTATGCTATATATTATTTTATGGTGTATTTTAACACTTTGTTGATGTCCTAGGCCATGGGTATCATTACTACTTTATCCATTCAATAGACATTTAAATATATGAATTTAATTAACATATATTGTTCTTCAATCCTTCCTGAATCTTGAACCTTTTTCCATTAATTTCTCTCTGACTGAAGAATATTCTTTAACATTTCTTTTAAAGTGAGTTGCTGCTATAAAATTTTACTAATTTTTACTCATCTATGAAAGAATTTATTTCACTTCTTCCTGAAGGAGTGAGATAAATTAAATAGCAGGCCTTCCAGGATCTCCACTGCTTTGAGAGCACCCTTAGGGCTGAATTTCTCCATTCTGCTGTAAATGTAATCAGTTCTTTGCAGAAGAAATTAGGGGCTTTCATGTGTACACCCTGCTTCCTGACCCCATCCACCAGACAAAATCTGTGCGATCTGCCTCTGGGGATGTGAATAATGGTACACCTCTCTGAGTTACACAGCTGATTTTGGAGCTAAGATTTGGTGGCAAAAGCATAGTATATTGAGTTCTTCTTGGGACCATTCAAGGGAACTGTGCAATGGTGGTCAGCATACCATTTTGTTCAATGATGGCCACACCCAAAGTACAGCCACTGCTTCATGAGTTCCAATACTTCCCAGACGTAGGAGGCCCTGCCTGATCCCTGTTCCCTGGGTTAATGCCCTTGTTTGAGTCTTCTGTGGTCCCCAGAAATGTATGTTCTTACTAACCCATTGTTGTGTGTGTAAGCCTTTTATATGTAGGAGGTTTTGGTTAGATTCAGATAAGGGACATTTTGATTAGGTCACCTTTTGTTAGATGGCTTTAGTTCAGTTAAGGGCCTCTAGTTAGATTTCAGGCAACAGGAAGGACCCCAAACATTGTGCTGATGTTCTTACATAAAAGGAACACACAGAGAAAGAGTGCTGCCATGTTTATCCTGCCTTCTGGGAGAGGGCTCCAGGATCTCCTACAGCTCTGGAGAGACACAGAAAACCTGAGAGGCTGAGGGAGAGGCCAGAGGCTGGAGTCATGTAGCAACCTGAAGCTTAAGATATCCAGGTCAGAGGAGAAGGGAGAGGTGTGAGCAATTGTGTCTGATGGCCCACTACTGAGCTCAGGGAGAGAGTGAGTTTGGAGGAGAAGGCAGAGAGACAGGCAGGCCCAACAGTTTTCCTTGGCAGGATACCAGTAGCAGCTGACTGTTGTTAAGACAGCTTTTTTGATGATGCCTTGATTTGGACATTTTCACAGCCTCAGAACTGTAAGCTTTAACAATAATAAATTCAAATAAAACCCAACCTATTTCTGGTATTTTGAATTGGCAGTGCTTTAAAAACTCAAACAGCTGGGGATACAGTGGTGGAGAGCTGTTCTGTTCCCAAATGCCAGTGTGATGCTGCCCAGTGAATTCACCTGTAAACTATGGGTGTCTCCAGAATTGGTGGGTCTGAGTACTGGTAAGATAGAATGGGAAGTGCTCTTGGCCAGCAAGTCCTGCAAGTCAGGGAGTCAGTTATAGGAGTCACATTGTTTGGTGACTAGTCTAAGTCACAGATGCCCCAGTATGATGTACCTGCCTCAGGCAGGGATTGGCCAGTTGGCAGGGGCAGATAAAATCATGGGACTTGGTGTCTGGTGCAACAGAGAAGTCAGGGCACAGAGAGGAGACTTCCTTTCCCTTCTTCTTTTGCCCTTCCCTGCTTCCCTTGGCCTCCAGCATGGACCATCTGAGGATGTTGCTCTTAATGTACCCTTCCTGGGTCTCGGGCACAGACTCATGTCTCCTGCTTCCAGATCTACATTCATCTTCTCCAATCTTCAGGCAGCTAAAGGAAGAGCAATGTCAAGATGAAACCATTTGGTGTCAGGTAGGAAATGTCAAATTCACATTACAGCATTGGCTACAGCAATAACATCACCAGATTGAGCAACGTTAGGCCAGTGACCCTAATAAATAGTACAGAAATCCCAGAAAGTCCTGGGACCTAGAGCTACAAGAATAGAAATGAGGTTGTGATATAGTGTAATTTTAGCAGAAATCCTCAGAGGGTGCATATGTCAGATATTTCTCAGACTAATTAAGTAATAAATGTTTCAACACATTTTTAATAGTGTTGTAAATGATGTAGACTTCTACAATCCCAGAAGAGAATTTGGCACCGTTGGATGGGAAGAAGGTGATTAACAACTGAAGAAGCTGGAATGTAACACGTGTTCATTGAAGTTCCTCCAAGCCAGAAAGGGAAGTCCTGTTTTGGAACCAAACTCCCAGAGCCCCAATGAAAACGATCATCATAGGTTCTGGATCCACAAATAAGGAAACAGAGCAGGCCCTGCTCAGCACCCACAGCCTCAGTTAGTGAAGTGAGTCACTCTAGCAGGACTTATTGGGGAGTAAGCAGCAGGAAGTCCGTCTTCTCCTGCGGTGCTAACAGCCCTCCAACCAGACACGTATAGAGAGCAGTGTGGCCTTCACATGGTCATATTCATGCTCCTCATGCTCTGTGCTCACTCCTGCTGAGGGAGGCCTCCACCTGTCCAGGAAACTCGGGAGGGGGCCGAGTGGAGTGAGCAATTTTCTTTATGTGCAACTGTATTTGCAAAGTTTGAAGGGAAGTACCACCCACCCCACTAATGTTGAAGATACAAATCAATATCTTCACATCAACCAATTTTTATGATTTCATTGTCTACTATTTTCATAATTTCTTTTAAATTATAACCAAATTATCCATGCAAAGGTTATAAAAATATTTTATGTCTATTATGGCAAACAGCAAAATTCCTTCTCTACCTCAACCCCCATTCCTCCTTCCTCATAATTACCTGCATTGGCAGATTTTTTGGGGTACATATTTCTGTTTGTAAATACGTGGATTCTCTAGTTTCATACATCCAATATCTTATCACATATGAGAAAAATATTGGAGTACAACTTAAGAATATAAATATATTTTCTAACTTCTTAAACTACTTGAGAATAGAAGCATATTGCCTAATTTTGAAAGGATCATTTCTGATTTAATATAATAATCATAATTGGAGTTAAGAAGAAAGCAGGCCACTGTAGTTCAGTGGCTGTTAAACTTGAATCCACATCAGAATCAGATGAAGAAACTGAAAAAATATATAAATGGTTTCGGTGCCTTATAAGAAAATGGTACAAAAATGGGAAGCATTAGTATTATTATTTTTTAAGTGGTTATGGTTTTATTTCAATATAACTTTACTTAAGGATACTAAAATTTGAATTACATATACTTTTCACATATCATGAAATATTATTATTCTTTAGATATTTTTCAACCATGTAAAGATACAAAATCCATCCCTAGTTTATACGAGAGTATATTTATATATTTTTTCCCTTTATTTTATTATTTTTTTGTGTGTGTATTTGCTTACAAAAATGTTATTTATATATATATATATATATATACATATATTTTAAGAGGTGCTTAGATTACCTAAAATATGACACAGAACCCACTGGGATTCCCATGTTGCCCACCTCCCACACCTCCCACCA
>JAKSZT010053859.1:791064-875379 GCA_026826555.1 Tolypeutes matacus | reverse complement strand
TTCTTCCTTCACCAAAGTCTGTTTACCCCATCTTTGATCAAGACACCTACCAATATTTATCAAGGTTCAGGTTTCTTGGGTAACCTCTCTACTCAGGGCTGTGTTTCTATCTGGCCTCAGCTCCTCTGTTTCCTCCACAAGGTCAGGTGCAGACTTTGTGGTTCTCAAATCCTTGCCTCTCTCCACAAGGTCCTGTGTGAACTGTCAGGTGAATGGCTTGTCTCCTTTCAATGGGGCATTCTGTCCTTGTTCATCAGAACTCCAACATCAAAAACTATTCAAACTCTGTGCTTTGCCATGTCTTTTTATGTTTGAGACCCCACCCACCAAGGGGCGGGGCTCAACACTCTACTGACTCTGGCCCAGTCACCTCCCTTATCATAACATAATCATGCCCAGATTAACAGACAATTTTACAAGCATAATCCAATATCTATTTTTGGAATTCATATCGATATCAAACTTACATATCCACTTATCCATCTTATGCTATATATTATTTTATGGTGTATTTTAGCACTTAATTGATGTCCTAGGCCATGGATATCATTATTACTTATCCATTCAATAGTCATTTAGATATATGAATTTAATTACCAGATATTATTCTTCAATCGATCCTGAATCTTGAACCTTCTGAGATTATTTTCTTTCTACCTGAAGAATGTTCTTTTACATTTCTTTTCAAGTGAGTTGCTGCTAACAAACGGTATTAGTTTATACTCATCTGTACAATATTTATTTCCCGTCTTCCTGAAGGATTGAAATGAATTAAATCTCAGGCCCTCCATGATCTCCACTGCTTTTGAGAACACCCTTAGGGTCGAATTTCTCCATTCTATTGTAAATACAATCAGTTCTTTGGAGAAGAAATTAGGAGCTTTCAGTTTAACAGCCTGCTTCCTGCCACTCCACCCCCCAGGCAAAATCTGTGCACTCTGGTTCTGTGAATGGGAATAATTGCACATATCTCTGTGTTACACACATGTTTTTGGAGCTAATATTTGGTGGAGAAAGCTCAGTATATTGAGTTCTTCCTGGGACCATTCTAGGAACCAGTGCATTAGTGGTCAGCACACCATTTTGCTCAGTGATGGCCATACCCAATGTACAGCCACCGCTTCATGAGTTCCCATTTCTCCTGGACTTAGGAGGTACCTCTTGATCCCTGTGCCCTGGTTTAATTCCCTTGTTTGAGTCTTGTGTGACCCCCAGAAATGTATGTTCTTACTAACCCATTGCTGTGTGTGTAAGCCTTTTGGTTAGATTCAGATAAGGGACCTTTTGGTTAGGTCACTTTTCGTTAGATTACCCTAGTTAAGTCAAGGGCTTATGATTAGATTTCAGGCCCAGGATGGACCACAATCATTGTGCTGAAACCCTACATAAAAGGGACACAACAAGAAAGAATGCTGCATGTTTACCGTGCCATGTGGGAGAGGGATCCAAGATCTCCTACAGCTGTGGAGAGACACAGAAACCCTGAGAGACCGAGGGAGAGCCCAGAGGCTAGAGTCATAGAGGAGGTTAAAGCCAAAGATATCCAGGCCAGAGGAGAAGGAAAAGATTTGAGCAATTGTGTCTGATGGCCCACTGCTGAGGCGAAGGAGAAAGTGAGTTTGGAGGAGAAGGCAGAGAGAACCAGGCATGCCCAACATTTTGCCTTTGCTGGAGTCCAGCAGCAGCTGACCCTTGTGAAGACAGCATTTTTGATGATGATTTCATTTGGACATTTTCAGAGCCTCAGAACTGTACGTTTAACCCTAATAATTTCCAGTAAAGGCCAACCTATTTCTGGTATTTTGCATTGGCTGCGCTTAGCAAACTCAAACAGCTAGGCTCACAGGGTTGGAGATCTGACCTGTTCCCAAATGGCAGTGTGATGCTGCTCCCCAGTGAATTCACCTGTAAAATGTGGGTGTCCCCAGACTAGGTGGGAATGAGTTTTCTTAAGACAGAAGGGGAAGTGCTCTTGGCCAGCAAGGCCTGCAAGACAGGGTGTCAGGCACCAGAATCACATGGTTTGGGAAATAGTCTAAAGTCACAGAGAGCCCACTATGATGTACCTGCCTTGGGCAGGGGTGGGCCAGCAGGGCACGGGCAGATAAAACTATGGGACCAGGGGTCTGGTGCAGCAGAGGTGTCAGGGCACAGATTGGAAACTTTGCTCCTGATCCTCTGGCACTTGCCTCCTTCCCTTGGCCTCCAGCATTGTCCACCTGAGGAGGCTGCTCTTACTGTATGCCTCCTGGGACTCAGGCACAGATTTAGGTCTCCTGCTTCCAGTTCAACATTCAACTTCTCTATTCTTGGGGCAACTAAAGAAAGAGAAATGCCAAGATGAAACCTGTTGGTGTTAGGAAGGAAATGTCTAAATTGACATTAGAGCATTGGCTACAGCAATAACATCACTAGAATGAGCAACATTGGCCTGTGAACCTAATAAATAATATGGGAATCCCAGAGAGTTCTAGGTACTAGGGTGGAACAAGAATAGAAGTGAGGTTGTGAGATAATGTAATGTTTGCAGAAGACCTCAGAGGGTGTAGATGGCAGATATTTCTCAGACTAATTAAATATTAAATTTACAACCCCTTTTTATCTGTGTTGAAAATGATGCAGACCTCATCAATCCCAGAAGAGAACAGAGAAGTTGGTTTTGAAGAAGTTCATGAACAAGTGAAGTAGCTGGAATGTAACACGTGTTCACTGAAGTTCCCCCAAGCCATAGAGGCAATGTCTTGTTGGGGAACCAAACTCTCAGAGCCCCAAGGAAAGCCATCATCATAGGTTCAGGATCTGCAAAGGAGGACAGGGAGAAAGCCTGATCAGCAATCACAACCTCAGTTAGTGATGTGAGTCACTGCAGATGGTCTTCCCCATGGAATAAGCAGCAGAAAGTCCATCTTCTCCTGTTTTGCTAACAGCCCTCTAACCAAACAGGTGTAGAAAGCAGTGTGGCCTTCACAAGGTCGCGTCCATGCTCCTCGTGGTCTGTGCTCACATTTGCTGAGGGAGGCCTCCACCCGTCCAGGAAGCTGGGGAGGGGGCCGAGGGGAGTAGGAACTTTTCCTTTATGGGCGACTATATTTGCAAAGGGTAAGGAAAAGTGCCTCCCCAGTAATGTTGCAGATACAGTTTGATATCTTCTAATCAACCACTTTGTATGATTTCATTGTGTACTATTTTCATAATTTATTTTAAATTATAACTAAAGTGTCCGTGCAAAGAGTATAAAAATAATTTATGTCTGTTATGGCAAACAGCCAAATTCTTTCTCTAGCCTCAACCCCCATTCCTCCATCCTCAAATTTATCTGCATTGGCAGATTTTTTGGGTACACATTTCTGTTTGTAAATACATGCATTCTCTAGTTTCATCCATCCCACAACTTATTATCTATGAGAATAGTATTGGAGTGCAACTTAAGAATATAAATAGATTTTTTAACTTCTAAAAATATTTGAGATTAGAAGTATATCTCCTTATTTCGAAAGGATCATTTCTGATTTCAAATAGTAAGGAAAATTGGAGTTAAGTTGAAAGCAGGCCACTGAAGTTCAGTGGCTCATAAACTTGATTCCACATCAGAATCAGGTGAGGAAACTGAAAAAAAATATAAATGGTTGTGGTGCCTTATAAGAAAATGCTTCAATAATGGGCAGCATAATTTTTGAAATAGTAATTTTTAAAATGCTTAACCACGATTTAATGGATTGAGGAACCAGTGAAAATAACCAGGATAACTTGAAATAAGTGGGAAGCCCATCATTACATAAACCAAATGAAATCTCGAGTTCTGATGCATAAATTAGTGATAACAAATTGAACATAGATGAGTGTGGAAGAAGATGTGGGAGGAGCAGATCTCAGAACAAACTTCAAGTGCACTTTTCCAAGAGGAGAAAGACATCCTGAATTGCACAGCCGCAGCCAATTCCTTAAAACATTGGAAACATGTTGCACAGACTGGAGGTGGAGATTCTTTGGAGATTCACATTCATTTCATTCATAGGGTTTCTCTCCCATATGAATCTTGAATTGTTTAATGAGATACTGCCTCTGGCTGAAGGTTATTCCACATTCCTTACATATATGGGGTTTCCCTCCATTATGAATTTTCTCATGGTCAGTGTGATTTGATTTGCTACTGAAAGCTTTCCTACATTGCTTACAGATATAGGGTTTCTCTCCAGTTTGTCTTCTCTAGTGTGTAATGAGACTTGATTTCTGAATGAAAGGCTTCTGACATCCATCATATATTTAGGGTTACTCTCTAGTATAGTATTCTCAGATGGGTAACAAGATTTTCCTTCTGGTTGAAGGTTTTTCCACATTCATTGCATATATAGGGATTTTCTCCAGAATGAATACTCTGATGTTTTATGAAGTATTGCTTTTTCCTACAGGCTTTTCTGCATTCTTTACATTCTTTTTGTTTTTGCTCACTATCAGCTTTTTCATGTTCTGTGAGATATGATTTGTACCTAAAAGCTTTTTCATATGCCTTACATGCATACTTTTTTTGCAGTAGGAAATCACTTGTATCTGAGATTTGACATTCGAATTAAAGCCTTCCCATATATATATAACTTTTTTTCGGGAAGATTTTTCTGATGAATAAACAGGTTTTCTGTCAGGTTGAAAACTTTCCCACATGTATGACATTTCTATGCTTGTTATCCTCTATGACTTTTAAAATGAGGAGTAAAAAATGACTGCAAAAAAGCAGACTTCATTTAGGACATTCATACGGTTTCTCTCCAATTTGAATTTTTTCATATTCCATTAGGTTTTCTTTCAGATGGAAGCATTCCCTTGTTCATTACAATACTCACATATATATATGAATATTTCATGCTTAATGAGATTTAATGCCTGGCTGAAGGATTTCCAATATTACTTATATACACAGTGTTTTACTCCTGCATGTTTCTTTGATGTGACTCTGCTTTCACAAATTCAAAAAATTCCCAGTGGTTTCTCTGAAGGATTAATTCTCATGTATCTCATTAGGTTGATTTTCCATGAAATCTGCACAATCATTACACTTAAAGGGGATAACTACCATGAGGGGCAAACTGGCAAAACTCATTGTCTTCCTTCTTTTTTCCTTACATCGATTCCATCATGCTTAGGTAAGCAAGATGCAAATTCTTTCAAAGTGAAGTTACCTTGATAGAAGTTTTATTTTGAGGAAACAATGCTTGTGGTCAGAGAACATATTTTCCCAACTTTCTTACATTCTCTGCCTTGATCTTTAGTCTGTACTGTTTTGGAAGTGGATATAGCTTCACTCACAAGTCTTTGTTATGTGGTTCTTTCTGCTTCTTAATGTCTTATGCTTCTTCATAGCTTGCGGGGTGCATAAAAAGCAGTGCTTAGAGGGAAATTTATAGCGTTGAATGCATACATTAGAAAAGAGGACAGATCCATAATCAATGAACTAAGCATCCAATTTCAGAAGCAACACAATATCTCCATTTTATTTGTTATATCATCCATGGCTCTTCTTGCATCAAATGAACATCACATCCAGTTTGGTGACTTCATATCTTGGAAATTGGGAAGTGATACAGCACTTTATTTATGATGGGGACAAAACAAAACCCCATAAATCAACCCTGGAACCTTCAGGCTTCTGAAGGATAAGAAAGGTGCAGCTTCTAAAATTGTATGAGTAGGGGGGACCCAGAACAAAGACCAAAATGGCCACAAAGGAAATAGTGAACAATTTGTTTTGGACTGACTGTTTTTGTTCAATATTTTTTATACTATTCATTTGGATGAGATGCACTATTTAATATTCTTTAAATTTTACTGGGGAAATTATAACACTTTTGCTTGCCTTACCAAATCTGCACTTATTATCTGTTATTGACTTGCCAAATAATGTATTTTAAAACATTTTATATCTTGTATTAGTCAGCCAAATGCATGCTGATGCACAATACCAGAAATCATTTGGCCTTTAGAAAGGGTATTTATTTGGAGTAGGAGCTTACAGTTACTAGGCCATAAAGCATAAGTTTCTTCCTTCACCAAAGTCTGTTAGCCCATCTTGGACAAGACAGTTGCTCACATTTGCCAGGGTTCAGGCTTCTTGGGTTCCTCTCTTCCCAGGGCTGTGTTTCTCTCTGGGCTCAGCTCCTCTGTTTCCTCCACAAGGTTAGCTGTAGATTATGAGGCACTCTAAGCTTTGCCTCTCTCCAGAAGGCCAGCTGTGAACTGTCAGTTGAATGGCTTGTCTCGTTTCCCTGTGGCCTTCTGTCCTTGATCATCAGAACTCCAACATCAAAAACATGGGAATCCCAGTGGGTTCTGTGTAATATTTTGGGTAATCTAAGCACCTCTTAAAATATATGTGTATATATATATATATATATATATATATATATATATATATAACATTTTGTAAGCAAATACACATATATGCATATATATTTATATATCATTTTGCAAATGTTAAAAAAAAAAACGAACTACTTCAACTCTGTTCTTTGCCATGTCTTTTTATGTTTGAGACCCCACCCACCAATGGGCGGATATCAACACCATACCGACTGTGACCCAGCCAACGCCCTTATCTTACCTAAATCATGCCCAGATTAACAGATAATTTTACAAGCATAATCCAATATCTATTTATGTAATTCATAATAATATCAAACTGGTACATATTCATTTACCCATATCATACTATATATTATTTTATAGTGTATTTTAACACTTTATTGATGTCCTAGGCCACGGTATCACTATTACTTTATCCATTCAATATTCATTCAGATATATGAATTTAATTAACAGATATTGTTCTGCAATCCATCCTGAATCTTGAATGTTCTGAGATTATTTTCTTTCTGCCTGAAGAATATTCTTTTACATTTGTTTTAAGGTGAGTTGCTGCTACCAAACTTTATTAGTTTTTACTCATCTGTAAATGTATTTATCTCATTACTTCCTCAAGGATTGAGATGAATTAAATCTCAGAACCTTGATGATCTCCACTGCTTTTGTGAGCACACTTTGAATTGAATTTCTCCATTCTGTTGTAAATGTAATCAGTTCTTTGCAGAAGAAATTAGGGGCATTCAGTTTTACACCGTGCTTCCTGCCACCCCCACATCCCAGAAAATATCTGTGTGCTCTGACTCTGGTAATGGAAATCATGGCACACATCTTTGAATTACACACCTGATTTTGGAGTTAAGGTTTGGTGGAGAAAGCACAGGATATTGAATTCTTGGGACCATTCCAGGGAGCAGTGTAATGGTGGTCAGCACCCCATTTTACTCAATGATGTCCACATTCAAAGTAAAGCCACTGCTCATGAGTTCCCATTTCTCCCAGATTTAAGAGACCTTTACTGATCCCCGAACCCTGGCTTAATACTCTAATTTGAGTCTTGTGTTCACACTACAAATGTATGTTCTTACTAACCCATTGATGTGTGCATAAGCCTTTTGTATGTAGGACATTTTGTTTAGATTCAGATAAGCGACTTTGGATTATGTCACTTGTGATAGAATGCTTTAGTTTAGTTAAGGGCCACTGATTAGATTTCAGGCACCTGGATGGACCCCAGTCATTGTGCTGAAGTCCTACTTACATGGAACACAGAGAGAAAGAGTGCTGCCATGTTTACCCTGACATGTGGGAGAGGGCTACAGGATCTCCTACAGCTGTGGACAGACACATTAACCCTGAGAGAGTGATGGAGAGGCTGAACTCATGGAGCTGCTTGAAGTTGAAGATATCTAGGCCAGAGGAGAAGGGAGAGGTGTGAGAAATTGTGGCTTATGGCCCACTGCTGAGTTCTGGGATAAAGTGAGTTTAGAGGAGAAGGCAGAGAGAGACAGGCAGGTGCAACATTTTGCCTTGGCAGGAGTCTAGCAGTAGCTGACCCTTGTTAAGACAGCACTTTTGTTGATGCCTTGGTTTGGACATTTTTACAGCCTCAGAACTGTAAGCTTTCACCCTAATAAATTCTAATAAATGCCAACCAATTTCTTTGCAATGGCAGTACTTGGTAAACTGAAACAGCTAGGGACAGAGATTTGGAGACCTGCCGTGTTGCCAAATGGCTGAGTGATGCACTGCCCAGTGAATTCACCTTTAAACTGTGGGTGTCTCCAAACTAGGTGAGAATGAGTACAGGTAAGATGAAGGGGGAAGTGCTCTTGGCCATTAAGGCCTGCAAGATAGTGAGTCAGGCAGGGGAGGCACATGAATTTCAGACTACTTTAAAGTCACAGATGCCCCAGTATGATGTACCTGCCTCAGGCAGGGTTTGGCCAGGTGGGCAGGTGCAGATAAAAGCATGGGGCTTGGGGTCTGGTGCAGCAGAAGTGTCAAGGCACAGGGAAGAGATATCCTGCTCCTGCTCCTTTTGCCCATTCCTCCTTCCCTTGGCCTCCAGCATGGACACTCTGAGGTGGCTGCTCTTACTGTTCACCTCCTGGTTCTCAGGCACAGAATCAGGTCTCGAGCTCACAGTACATTCATTGTCTCCAATCTTGGGGCAGCTAAAGGAAGAGCAATGCCAAGATGAAACCAGTTGGTGTCAGGAAGGAAAAGTCAAAATTCACATTACAGCATTAGCTTTAGCAATAACATCACCAGAATGAGCAATATTAGGCTAGTGACCCTAATAAATAGCATGGGAAACCCAGAAAGTCCTGGGACCTAGACCTGACCAGGACAGATGTGAGATTGTGAGGTAGTGCAATTTTGCCAAAAACCTCAGAGGGTACAGATGTCAAAAGCTCTCAGACTAATTAAATATTAAATTTTCAACACATTTTTAACAAAGTTGAAAATGATGCAGACCTCTTCAATCCCAGAAGATAACCAAGGGGTTAGATTGGAAGAGCTATTGAACAACTGAAGAGGCTTGAATATAACACGTGTTCACTGCAGTTCCCCCAAACCAGAGATGGAATGGCCTGTTTGGGAAACAAACTCTAACCCCCAATGAAAACCATCATAAGTTCTTGATCAGCAAACGGAAAGGAGAGAGCCCTGCTCACAGCCTCAGTTAGTGATGTGAGTCCTGGCAGGTCTTCATTGTGTATTAAGTAGCAGGAAGTCCATCTTTTTCTGTGGTGCTAACAGCCCTCTAACTGGATACATGTAGAAAGTAGTGTGGCCTTCACATGATAACTTCCATGCTCCTTGTGCTCCATGCTCACACTTTTGAGCGAGGCCTCCACCTGGCCAGGCATCTGGGGAGGGTGCTGAGGGGAGTGAGCACTTTGCCTTTATGGGTGACTGTAATTGCAAAGTGTGAGGGGAAGTTCCCCACACAGTAATGTTGCAGATACAAATTAATATCTTCAAATCAACCACTTTGTATCATTTCTTTGTGTACTATTTTCAAAATTTATTTTAAATTATAACCAAATTATCTCTGCAAAGAGTACAAATATAATTTATGTCTGTTATGGCAAACAGCCTTCTCTAGCCTAAACACGCGTTCCTCCTTCTTCAGTATTATCTGCATTGCATATTCTTTTGGGTACACTTTTCTGTTTGTAAATACATGCATTCTCTATGTTCATCCATCGCACACCCTATCACATATGCGAAAAATATTGGTAACAACTTAAGAATATAAATATTCTAACTTTTTAAAATATTTGAAAGCAGAAGTATATCACCTAATTATGAAAGGATCATTTGTGACTTGAAATAATAATGAAAATGAAAATTGCAGTGAAGTAGAAAGCAGGCCACTCTAGTTAAGGGGCTGTTAAAGTTGAATCCACATCAGAATCAGATGAAGAAACTGAAAAACTATAAATGATTGGGATGTCTTATAAGAAAATGCTACAATAATGGGCAGCATTATTTTTTAAATGGTAATTTTTAAAATGCTTACCCAGAATGTAATGGATTAAAGAACCAGTGAAAACAAC
Organism: Tolypeutes matacus; assembly: GCA_026826555.1. Lineage (NCBI taxonomy): Eukaryota > Metazoa > Chordata > Mammalia > Cingulata > Chlamyphoridae > Tolypeutes > Tolypeutes matacus. The sequence continues at coordinate 865,459 of JAKSZT010053859.1, read as the reverse complement.
CCGGATAATTTGAAATAAGTGGAAAGCCCATCTATACATAAACTAAGAGAAATCTTGAGTTTTGATGCATAAACATGTGGTAAGAAATTGAACACAGATGAGTGTGGAAGAAGATGCGGGTGGAGGAAATCAAAGAACAAACTGCAAGTGCACTTTTCCAAGAGGAGAAAGACATCATGTATTGCACAGTCATAGCCTCTTCCTTCAAAGATTGGCAAAAAGTTGCACAGACTGGAGGTGGAGTTTCTTTGGCGATTCACATTCATTACAATCACAGGGTTTCTCTCCAGTATGAATGTTGTAATGCTTAATGAGATACTGCCACTGGCTGAAGGCTCTTCCACATTCCTTTCATATATAGGGTTTCCCTCCATTATGAATTTTCTCATGGCCAGTGAGATTTGATTTGCTACTGAAGGTTTTCCTACATTTCTTAATACGTAGGGTTTCTATTTGGTTTGTCTTCTTTGGTGTGTAATGAGGCTTGATTTCTGAATGAAAGCTTTCCCACATCCATCACATTCATAGGATTTCTCTCCAGTATGTATTATCAGAAGGTTAATGAGGTTTTCCTTTTGGTTGAAGGCTTTTCCACATTCATTGTGTATATAGGGTTTTTCTCCAGAATGAATTCTCTGATGTTTAATGAACTGTTCCTTTTTCCCGAATGCTTTTTTGCATTCTTTACTTTAATTTTCTTTCTGTCAAATGTGAGTTTTTTCATGTTCTGTGAGATATGATTTGTACCTAAAAATTTTTCACCTGACTTACATGCATAGGGTTTCTTTGCAGTAGAAAATCTCTTTTATCTGAGATTTGACATTTGAATTAAGGCTTTCCCACATATATATATGCTTTCTTTTCAATAAGATTTTTCTGATGAATATAGACGTTTTCTGTCAGGTTGAAAAAATTTCCCAAATGTATTACATTTCTATGCTTGTTCCCCTTTATGGCTTTTAAAATGAAGAGAATAAATGACTGTAAAGAGCAGACTACATTCAGGACACTCATATGGTTTCTCTCTAGTTAGGATTTTCTCATATTCCATGAGGTTTTATTTCAGATGGAAGCATTCCCATGTTCATTACAATACTATCGAATGTACGAATATTTCATGCTCAATGCGATTTTTTGCCTGGCTGAAGAATTTCCAATAATCATTTCATACACAGAGTTTTACTACTGCATGTTTCTTTGATATGACTCTAGCTTTCCCAAATTCATGATATCCCAAATGGTTACTCTGAAGGGTTAATTCTCAGGTATCTCATGAGTTTCAATATCCAAGAAACTTCACACTCATTTCACTTATAGGGGAAGACTACCATGTAATGCAAACTAGTAAAACTCATTGTCTTCATTCTTTTTTCCTTGCACAGATTCCTTCATGCTTAGATAAGCATGATGCAAATTTCTTTAAAGTGAGGTTACATACATAGAATTGTTATTTCGAGGAAACAATGCTTGTGGTCAGAGAAAATGTTTCCCAACTTCCTTACATTCTCTGCCTTCATCTTAAGTCTGTACTCTTGTGGAAGAGGATATAACTTCACTCACAAGCCAATTGTTATGTGTTTTTTTCTGCTTCTTAATGTCCTATGCTTCTTCATAGTTTTTTGGATGCAGCAAAAGCAATGCTCAGAGGGAAATTTATAGCATTGAATGCATTCACTAGAAAAGAGGAAAGATCAAATATCAATTATCTAGGCATCCAATTTGGGAAGGGCAAAAATATCCCCTTTTTATTTGTTCTATCATTCATGGTTCTTCTTGCTTCAAATGAGCATCACATCCAGTTTGCTGACTTCATAACTCGGAAATGGGCAAGTGATACAGCACATGATTTATGATGGGGACAAAACAATACCCAATAAGTCAACCACGGAACCTTCGGACTTCTGAACGATAAGAAAGGTGCAGCTTCCAAAGTTGCATGAATAAGGTGGCCCCAGAACAAAGGCCAAATCGGAACCCAGGAAATCCTAAACATTTTTGTTTGGACTCACTTTTTTTGTTCAATTTTTTTTCTTCTATTTATTTGGATGATATGTGTTATTTAATGATCTTTAAAGTTTACTGGGGAAATTTTAACACTTTTGTTTGCCTTTCCAAATCTGCACTTATTATTTGTTATTGATTTGCCAAATAAAGTATTTTAAAACATTTTATATCCTGTATTATTCTGCCAAAGGCGTGCTAATGTAAAATACCTGAAATCTGTTGGACTTTAAAAAGGGTATTTATTTGGGTTAGTAGCTTACAGTTACCAGGTCATATAGGATAACTTTCTTCCTTCACTGAGGTCTGATATCCCATCTTGGAGCAAGAGAGCTGCAGATATGTTGCTGGGTTCAGGCTTCTTGGGTTCCACTCTTCCCAGGCCTGTGTTTCTCTCTGGGCTCAGCTCCTCTTGTTCCTCCACAAGGTCACCTGTAGACTATGAGTCTCTTTAAACTTTGCCTCTCTCCACAAGGCCAGCTGTGAACTGTCAGGTGAATGGCTTGTCTCTTTTCTTCAGGGCCTTCTGTGCTTGCTCATCAGAACTCCAACATCAAAAACTATTACCACTCTGTCCTTTGCTATATCTTTCTATGTTTGGAGCCCCACTCACTCGATGCCCCACTGACTCTGGCCCAGTCAACAACCTTATGATAACCATGCCCAGATTAACAGACCAGTTTACAAGCATAATCCAATATCTATTTTTGGAATTCATAACAATATCCAACTGCTACATATCCATTTACCCACCTTATGCTATATATTATTTTATGTTTTTTTTTTTTTATTATGGGTAAAAATCAAAATTCTCACAATACATACAAACATTTGCAAAATGATATATAAATATATATGCATATATGTGTATTTGCTTACAAAAATGTTATTTATATATATATATGTACATATATTTTAAGAGGTGCTTAGATTACCTAAAATATTACACGGAACCCACTGGGATTCCCATGTTGCCCACCTCCCACACCTCCCACCACATCCCACACAAACATCTCCCACAGTGTGGCTGGTGGCAAGGCTCCAGGATGTGTAAGTTTATGGTGTATTTTTACACTTTAATGATGTCCTAGGCCATGGATATCATTATTACTTTATCCATTCTATAGTCATTTAGATATATATAAATTTAATTAACAGATATTTTTCTTGAATCCATCCTGGAACTTGAACTTTGTGAATTTTTTTTTCTGTCAGAACAATATTCTTTTACATTTCTTTTTAAATCAGTTGCTGCTAGCAAACTTTATTTTTAATCATCTGTAAAAGTATTTATTTCAAATCTTTCTGAAGGATTGAGAGGAATTAAATCTCAGGCCCTGGATGATCTCCACTGCTTTTGAGGGCACCCTTGAGGTTTAATTTCCCCATACTGTTGGAAATATAATCAGTTCTGTGGAGAAGAATTTAGGGGATTTCAGTTTTACAGCCTGCTTCCTGCCCACCCACTACCCAGCAAAAATCTGTGTGCTCTGGCTTTGGGGGTGGGAATAATGCCAAACTTCTCTGAGTTGCACACCTGATTTTGGAGCTAAGATTCGGTGGAGAAAATACAGTATATTGAATTCTTCTTGGGACCATTCTAAGGACCATTTCAATGGTGGTCAGTATCCGATTTTGCTCAATGCTGGGCACACCCAAAATACAGTCACTGCTTCATGAGTTCCCATTTCTTCTGGACTTATTAAACCCCTCTTGTTTCCTGTGCCCTGGGTTAATGCCTTCATTTTAATCTTATGTTCACCCCGGAAAAGTATGTTTCTACTCACCCATTGCTGTGCGTGTAAGCCTTTTGTATGTAGGACATTTTGGTGAGATTCAGATAAAGGATATTTTGATTAGTTCATTTTTTGTTAGATTGCTTTAGTTTAGATAAGGGCCTATGATTAGATTTCAGGTACCAGGATGGACCCCAATCATTGTGTTGAAGTCCTACATATATGGAACATGCAGAGAAAGAGTGTTGCCATGTTTACGCTGCCTGGAGGGAGAGGGTTTCAGGATCTACTACAGCTTTGGAGAGACACAGAGACACTGAGAGGCTGAGGGAGAGGCCAGAGGCTGGAGTCTTGGAGCATCTTGAAGCTGAAGACATCCAGGCCAGAGGGGAAGGTTGAAGTGTGAGCAATTGTGTGTGATGGCCCATGACTGAGCTCAGGGAGAAAGCGAGTTTGAGGAGAAGGCAGAGAGAGACAGGCAGGCCCAACATTTTGCCTAGGCAGGAGTCCAGCTGAAGCTGACCCTTGTTAAGACAGCATTTTTGATGATGCCTTGATTTGGCCATTTTCACAGCATCAGAAATGTAAGTTTTAACCCTCATAAATTCCAATAAAAGCCATCCTACTTCTGGTATTTGGCATTGACAATGCTAGCCAAACTGAAACTGCTATGGACACAGTGTTGGAGAGTTGGCTGTTCCCAAATAGCACTGTGATGCTGCTGCCCAGTGAATTCACCTCTAAACTGTGGGTGTCTTCAGAATATGTGGGAATGAGTACTTGAAAGATGCAGTGGTAATTGCTCTTGGCCAGCAAGGCCTGCAAGGCAGGGGAGTTACATGATTTGGGGGTTAGTCTAAAGTCACAGGTGCCCCAGTATGATGTACCTGCCTCAGGAAGTGGTTGTCCAAGTGGGCAGTGGCAGATAAAAGCATGGGAACTGGGGCCTGGTGCAGCAGAGGTGTCCAGGCACAGAGAGAACACTTCCTGCTTCTGCTCCTTTTGCCCTTAAATCCTTCCCTTGTCCTCCAGCCTTGATCCTCTGGGGAGGCTGCTCTTACTGTACCCCTCCTGGGTCTCAGGCACAGACCAGGTCTCCTGCTTCCAGTTCTACATTCATCTTCTCCAGTCTTGGGGCAGCTAAAGAAAGAGCTATTCCAAGATGAAACCTGTTGGAACCAGGAAGGAAATGACAAAATTCATATTACAAATTTGGCTATAGCAATAACATCACTGGAATGAGCAACAATAGACCAGTGATCCTAATATATACTACAGGAATCAGAGAAATTCCTGGGACATAGGGTTGACAAGAATAGAAGTGAGGTTTTGAGATTGTGCAATGTTTGCAGAAAACTTCAGTGTGCAGATGCCGGATATTTCTCAGAGTAATTAAATATTAAATTTTCAACACTTCTTTAAAAGAGCTGAAAATGATGCAGACTTCTTCAATCCCAGAAGAGAATGGAGGGTTTGTATGAGAAGAAGCTGATGAACAACAGATGAACCTGGAATATATCCTGTATTAACTGTAGTACCCCCAAGCCAGAGAAGTAATGTCCTTTTTTGGAATGAAACTCTCAGTGCTCCAATGAAAACCATCATCTTAGGTTCTGGATCCACACAGGAGCACAGGGATAAAGTCCTGCTCTACATTCACAGCCTCAGCTAGTCACACTAGCTGGTCTTCATTGCGAAGTAAGCAGCAGGATGTCTGTCTTCTCCTGTGGTGGTAACAGCCCTCTAACCGGACACATGTAGAGAACAGAGTGGCCTTCACCCTGTCGTGTCCATGCTCATCGTGCTCTGTGCTCACTCTTGCTGTGTGAGGCCTCCACCCGTCCAGGAAGCTGGGAAGGGGCCAAGGGGAGTGAATACTTTTCCTTTATGGGCGATTGTATTTGCCAAGGGTGAGGGGAAGTGCCCCCACAGTAATGTTGCAGTTACAAATTGATATATTCAAATCAACCAATTTGTATGATTTATTTGTATACTATTTTCATAATTTATTTAAAATTATAACCAAATTATCTATGCAAAGAGTATAAAAATAATTTATGTCTGTTTTGGCAAACAGCAAAATTCCTTCTTAGCCTAAATCCCCATTCCTTCTACCTCAGAATTATCTGCATTGGTAGATGGTTTGGGGTACACATTTCTGTTTGTAAATACATGCATTCTCTAATTTCATCCATCTCACACCCTATCACATATGAGAAAAATATTGGATTAAAACTTAATAGTACAAATCAATTTTATAACTTTTTATAATACTTGAGGAGATTAGAAGTGTATTCACTAATTATGAAAGGATCATTTCTGATTTAAAATATTAAGGAAAATGGGAGTTATGAAGAAAGCAGGCCACTTTAGTTCAGTGGCTGTGAAACTTGAATCCAAATCAGAATCAGGTGAAGAAACTGAAAAAAATATAAATGGTTGGGGTGTCTTATAAGAAAATACTACAATAATGGGCAGAATTGTTTGAAAAATGTAATTTTTAAAATGCTTACACAGAATGTAATGGGTAGAATAACCACAGAAAACAACCAGAATAATATGAAGTAAGTGGAAATCCCTTCTTTACATAAAGTAAGAGGAATCTCGAGTTCTGATGCATAAATTAGTGGTAACAAATTGAACAAGGATGAGTGAAGAAGAAGATGTTGGAGAAGCAGATCTCAGAACAAACTGCAAGTGCACTTTTCCAAAAAGAGAAAGATATCATGAATTGCACAGTCACAGCCGCTTCCTTCAAAGATTGGCAACAATTTGCACAGACTGGAGGTGGAGAGTCTTTGGAGATTCACATTAATTACATTCACAGGGTTTCTCTCCAGTATGAATGTTGTAATGTTTAAAGAGATACTGCCTCTGGATGAAGGCTATTCCACATTCCTTACATATATAGGGTTTCCTTCCACTATGAATTTTCTCATGAACATTGAGAATTGATTTGCTACTGAAGGCTTTCCTACATTCCTTACAGCTATAGGGTTTCTCTCCACTTTGTCTTCTCTGGTGCATCATGGGTCTTGATTTCTGAATAAAAGCTTTCCCACGTCCATAACATTCATAGGGTTTGACTCCAGAATGAATTTTCAGATGGTTAATGAGGTTTTCCTTCTGATTGAAGATTTTTCCTTTCATTGAATGTATAGGGTTTTTCTCCAGAATGAATGCTCTGATGTTTTATGAACTATTAATTTTGGCTGAAGGCTTTTCTGCATTCTTTAAATTCATTTTGTTTCTTTCCAGTATAAGTTTTTCATGTTCTGTGAGATATGATTTGTACCTAAGGGCTTTTTCACATGACTTACATGCATATGGATTCTTTGCAGTAAGAAATCGCTTGGATGTGAGATTTGACATTTCAATTAAAGCTTTCCCACATATATATGATTTCTCTTCATTAAGAATTTTCTGATGAATAAAGAGGTTTTCTTTCAGGTTGAAAACTTTCCCACATGTATGACATTTCTAAACTTTTTCACCTGTATGGCTTTTAAAATGAGGAGTAAAAAATGACTGTAAAGAGTAGACTACATTCAAGACACTCATATGGTTTCTCTCTAGTTTGAATTTTCTCATATTCCATGAGGTTTTGTTACAGATGGAAGCATTCACATTTTCATTATTATAATAACTATTGTATGAATATTTCATGCTCAATGAGATTGAATGCCTGGCTGGAGGATTTACAATATTCCTTATATACACAGGGTTTTACGGTTGCATGTTTCTTTAATATGACTCTAGCTTTCCCAAATTAATGAAATCCCAAATGTTTTCTTTGAAAGATTAATTCTCAGGTATCGCATGAGGTTGAATTTCCAAGAAAACTTCACACTCATTACACTTAAACGGGAAGACTACCATGTGAGACAATCTGGCAAACTCATTGTCTCCATTCTTTTTTCTTTACATTGATACCCTCATGCTTAGGTAAGCATGATGTAAATTCCTTCAAAGTGAAGTTATATTCATAGAAGTGTTATTTTGAGGAAACAATGCTTGTGGTCAGAGAAAATATTTCCCCACCTTTGTTACATTCTCTGCCTTCATCTTTAGTCTTTACTCTTGTGTATGTGGATATAGCTTCACTGACAAGCCTTTTGTTACGTGGTCTTTCTGCTTCTTAATGTCCTATGCTTCATCATAGATTGTGGGGTGCAGCAAAAACAGTGAATAGAGGGAAATTTATAGCATGGAATGTATTCATTAGAAAAGAGGAAAGATCCAATATCAATCATTTAAGGGTCCAATTTGTGAAGTGCAAAAATATCACATTTTTATTTATCCTATCATTCATGGCTCTTCTGGCTTCAAATGAGAATCACATCCAGTTTGGTGTCTTCGTAACTAGGAAAATCGGAAGTGATAGAGCAATTGATATATGTTGGAGACAAAACAACACCCCATAAATCAACCCTGGAATCTTCAGGCTTTTGAAGGATAAGAAAGAGGCAGCTTCCAAAAATGCATGAGTAAGTTGACCCCAGAACAAAGCCCAAAATGGCAACCCAGGTACTCCTGAATACTTTGTTTTGGGCTATTTTAGTTGAATTTGTTTTCTTCTATATATTTGAATGAGATGCACTATTTAGTATTTTTTAAAGTTTACTGTGGAAATTATAACACTTTTCCTTTCCTTTCCAAGTATACACTTATTATTTGTTATTTACTTTCCAAATAAAGTACTTTAAAAATTTTTTTTTTTATTTTTTAGTGTGTGTAAAAATCAAAATTTTCACAATACATACCATCATTTGCAAAATGATATATAAAAATATATTTAAATTAAATATATATGCCTTTGCTTACAAAAATGTTATTTATATATATACATAAATATATATTAAGAGGTGCTTAGATTACCCAAAATATTACAGGGAACCCACTGGGATTCCAATGTTGCCCACCTCCCATACCTCTCACCACATCCCACACAAACATCTCCTACAAGTGTGGCCCACCACCTTCAATGGACTTACACATCCTGGGGCCTTGCCAACGACCATAGACCAAAGTTCACATCGTAGACCACACTCTCTCCCATACAGTTCTGAGTGGTGTGTGCTGATTTAAAATAGCCTACATCCGTTGCCACAATGGTACTCAGGACAACCTCCAAATCCCAAAGAAGCCCCTGTATTTCAACTACTCGTTCCCTCCCTGCCCCAAAAGTGTCAAGTGACCACTGGCTCCACCTCGTTGTTATAATTTCTTCCATTGATAGAATCACCATATGTGAACAACAGAATACTAACAAGTCCATGCTAGTCCATAGTTCTTCCCCCAATCCTGAGGGGACTGGGATGGTGATGTTCATTCCACCTCCAAGTGAGAGAGGGCTTATATCCTATGAATATGGTGGGTGGGATGATACTGCCTCCAGATGCAGGCCCTCTCCATTTCCTGGGATGGCCATTGCTCATCGTTGTCTCCTCACCAGGTGACTTGGATGAGTCCATTGAGCTGTATGGTAGGAGTTGCAGCTTCAATGAGATTCCGTGAACACCTGGCACATAGGTAGGCCAGAGGCTCCAGTCTCTGGAAGTATATCTAAAAACTTCTGCATCACATATAGGTTTGAATAGAAGGGACTGACGTACCATGTGCAGGGAGGACATATTTGAGTCCAATTCTGTCACTCTCAGGAGCATAGATTCCAAAAAAGAGCCACTGATAAGGCATCAGTCTATGGGTCTATCCCCACTTATATAGGACCTGGGTGTCTCCAGAGCTCTCAGGAACCCCTCTGTGTGGGGTGATAGGCACTTAGATGTTCTATGAGCTCCTACTGAGGTGTGTGTAAGTGTTACCTCTGGGATGACCTCCCGACTCTCTATGAAGTCTCTTAGCCATTGAACTCATTTGTCTTTACATTTCCCCCCCTTTTTTTCAAGGTCTTTTTCCAGTTGTGTTGCCAGTTTGCACTTGGTATTAATCCCTCGTTGCCAGGGAGGCTCATCCCTGGGAGTCATGTCCCACGTTGGGGGGAAGGTAATGCAATTATAAGTTGAGTTTGGCTTAGAGAGAGGCCACATTTGAGCAACAAGGTGGCTCTCAGTTGGCAAACCTTAGGCACCCCACAACTGCAGGCGAAGTCTCAGTTAAAAGAGCAAAGACTCACAAGGGTAGTCATCAATAAAAAGAACACATCAGTGTGTCATCCTCTTTTGACAGGCACTGTCCCTGAGGACTATTGCTGCTCCCTTGGAGATTGTGGCAGAGCTCTCCATGCTAGGAATTCAGATTCCCTCATTTATTGTGTGATTGTCCAACCATCGTGACCATGCCCCATCTTTTGTTCTTTTGAACGATTTTGTATATCTTTCATGTATATTCGGATGAACTAATTCCCATGAAATCCCCCTCCCAGACAACCCCAACAATAATCCCCTGCAGTACCCATTGTAATCCTTCTGTGATCCAAATCCTCCATGAACATATAGTCCATAAAATAATCAAATACACTTACTAGGAAAAAGAAACAAGTATGGTAAGCTTGCCTGCAAGAGACAAACATAAGGAAACTCAGGGGGAAAAAAAAAGAGAGAAGGAAAAAAATAATAATCAAACTAAAACAAAACAAAATAAAATATAATTAGCAGATTGGGACATTCAAAAAATGGGCAAAAAAGCAAAGGAAATGAATTTAAATATATATATTCATTTTTTCCCTTTCTCTTTTCTTTTTTTCCCTTCCTTTTATCACTGTGTTATCAGATGTCTGGTGTGCCATAAAACCTTCCCCATCTCAATCCTCATTGTATCCCAATTTTTCATTTAATTTTCAAAGAAGTTTTAGGTCTCAGCAAAGTCACACACGGAGTGCCAGAGACCCCCAGATACCAAAACACCCCCCCTTCCCCACCCCATATTAACCTCCCCACTTTTTTTGGATGGTACCTTTGTTATAACTGTTATACAGATAGCAAAATATACTACCTAAACATTGTCAATAATTTACAGTATAGTTTACAATTTTGAAATACAGTTTAATAATTTTGATGATACATAACATGTCCTGTGCCCATTACTGTAAGGTAATGAAAACCTTCCCCATGACCACCAAACACCCAAATAGATCTTGATTGTTCCCTTCACCCCAGACCCCCAGGGTCCATGATACCACCCTCTCCCGACCCATGGAATGTCAAGATTCACAGTTACTTGCCCTGGGGATTTGAACCAGCACTTCCTAATCCACCCACCCACCAGTGCTGCACCACCGACCCCAGGAACACCACCACTCATATGCCCCATCCCCCAACATGCAACCACACTCTATCCCTTTACCATAGATTATGTCCATATGGGTGATGGCTCAAAGCCTGCTCTTTTCTTAATCTCCTTTGTTAACCTATCTTTCAGACAATGGCTCTCAGAGACAGCTCACTTTCCTCAGTTCAGATCAGTGATGTCGTATATTGTTCATCAGTCAGTGCCTGGCTTGCTTCACTCAACATAAGGTCTTCAAGATTCATCCACATTATTCCATGTGTTAGCACTTTGTTCCTTCTTACAGCTGAGTAATATTCCATTGTATGTATGTACCACATTTTGCTTATCCATTCTTCTGTTGATGGACATCAGGGCTGATTCCAACTTTTGGCAATGGTGAATAATGCCACTAGGAACATTGGTGAGCATATATCTGTTTGTGTCTTTGCTTTCAGTTCTTCTGGGTATATACCCAGCAGTGGAATTGCTGGATCATACGGATGATCTATTGTTAGTTTTCTGAGGAACCGCCAAACTGTCCTCCACAGTGGGTGTAAGATGGTATCTCATTTTAGTTGTGATATGCATTTCCCTGATAGCAAGCGATATTGAGCATTTTTTCATATGCTTTTTAGCCATTTGTAGTTCTTCCTTGGAGAAGGGTTTTTCAGGTCACTTACCCATTTTTTATATGGGTTGTTTGTCCTTTTATTTTCAAGGAGTAGGATTTCTTTATATATGCAGGATATTAGGCTCCTATCAGATTGGTTGCCGAATATTTTTTCCCATTGGGTAGGCTGCCTTTTTATTTTCTTAATAACATCCTTTGAGGTGCAGAAATTTTTAATTTTGATGAGATCCCATTTATCTATTTTTTTCTCTTGCTGCTTGTGCTTTGGCTGTGAAGTTAATGAAAGCATTTCCTATTACAAGGTCCTGTAGAGGCTTCCCTATATTATCTTCCAAGATCTTTATGGTTTAGGCTCTTACATTTAGATCTTTGATACATCTTGAGTTGTTTTTTGTATAAGGTGTGAGATGGTATTCTTCTCTCATTCTTTTGGAAATGGATATCCATATCTCCAAGCATCACTTGCTAAAGAAGCTATTCTCTCCCAACTGAGTGGACTTCATGGCCTTGTCAAATATCAGATGACTGTATATGCGAGGAACTATATAAGAACTCTCAATTGGGTTCCATTGGTCATTAAGTCTATCCTTGTGCCAATACCATGCAGTTTTGATCACTGTAGCTTTGTAGTATGTTTTAAAGTCAGGTAGTGTGATATATCCAATTTCATTTTTCTTTTTAATATATCTTTGGCAATTCGGGGTCTGTAGCCTCTTCAAATATATTTTGGGGTTAGTTTTTCCAGTTCCTTAAAAAATATAGTGTTGACTTTTACTGGGATTGCATTACATCTGTAGATTCGTTTGGGTAGGATAGACATCTTGATGATATTTAGTCTTCCTATCAATGAACAGGGAATATTTTTCCATTTATTTAAGTCTTCTTTGATATACTTTAACAGTGTTGTGTAGTTTTCTGTATATAAGTCCTTTACATCTTTAGTTAAATTTATTCCTAGATATTTGATTCTTTTATTTACTATTGTAAATGGTATTTTTTCCTGATTTCCTCCTCAGTTTGCTCATTATTGGTGTACAGAAATGCTACTGATTTTTGATCGTTGATCTTATTGCCTTCAACTTTACTGAACTCCTTTATAAGTTATAGAAGCCTTGTTGTCGATTTCTCAGGGCTTTCTATGTATAGGATCATGTTATCTGCAAATAATGAAATTTTTACTTCTTCTTTCCAAATGTGAATGCCTTTTATGTTCTTTTCTTCTCTCAGTGCTCGTGCAAGTACTTCTAAGACAATGTTAAATATGAGTGGTGATAGTGGGCATCCTTATCTTGTTTCCGATCTCAGAGGGAAGGGTTTTAGGATTTCACCATTGAAAATGATGTTAGCTTTGGGTTTTTCATATATACCCTTTATCATATTCAGAAAGTTTCCATCTATTCCTATCTTTTGTAGTGCTTTTATGAGGAAAGGGTGCTGTGTTTTGTCGAATGCTTTTTCTGTATCTATAGAGATGATCATATGATTTTTTTCTTTCAATCTGTTTATGTGGTGTATTACATTGATTGATTTTCTTATATTGAACCATCCTTGCATACCCGGGATGAAACCCACTTGGTCATGGTGTATAATCCTTTTGATGTTGAATGCAATTAGCAAGTATTTTGTAGAGGATTTTAGCATCTAGGTTCATTAGAAAAATTGGTCTGTAATTTTCTTTTCTTGTGGTATCTTTATTTGGTTTTGGTATTAGGGTAATGTTGGCATCATAGAATGAGTTAGGTAGTATTCCTTCTACTTCTATTTTTTCTAAGAGCTTAAGTAGAATTGGTGTTAGCTCTTTCTGGAATGTTTGGTAGAATTCCGCTGCGAAGCCATCTGGTCCTGGACATTTTTTAGTTGGGAGGATTTTTATTACTGAGTTTATCTCGTTACATGTAATTGGAATGATGTGTTCATCTATTTCTTCTTTCATCAATGTCGGCTGTTTGTGGGTTTCTAGAAACTTGTCCATTTCCTCTAAATTGTCAATCTTTTTGGCATATAATTTTTCAAAGTATCCTCTTATGATACACTTTATTGCTGTGGGGTCAGTAGTGATATCACCTTGCTCATTCCTTATTTTATGTATTTGCATCTGTTCTCTCTTTTTCTTTATTAGTCTGGCTAAGGGTTTGTCAATTTTGTTGATATTCTTGAAGAACAAACTTGTGATTTTGTTTATTGTTTCCAGTGCTTTCTTATACTCTCTTCCATTTAGTTCTGCTCTAATCTTTGTTATTTCCTTTTTTCTACTTCATTTAGGTTTAGTTTGTTGTTGTTTTTCCAATTCCTCCAACTGTGCAGTTAGGTCTTCAATTTTAGCTCTTTCTTCTTTTTTTATATATGAATTTATGGCTATGAATATCCCTCTCAGGACTGCTTTTGTTGCATCCCATAGGTTTTGATACGTTGTGTTGTCGTTTTCATTAATTTCAAGGTAATTACTGATTTCTTTTGAAATTTCCTCTTTTACCCACTCTTTGTCTAAGAGTGTGTTGTTTAACTCCCATATCCTTGTGCCTAACCTGTTTCTCTGGACCTTAGTGATTTCCAACTTCATTCCTTTGTGGTCAGAGAAATTACTTTGTATAATCTCAATCTTTCTGAATTCATTGAGTGTTGTTCTGTGGCCTAGCATGTGGTCTATTTTGGAGTATGTTCCATTTGCACTAGAGAAGATTGTAAATCCCTCTCTATTTCTGTGTAGTGTTCTGTATATGTCTATTAAGTCCAGGTCTTCTAATGTATTCTCGAGTGCCTTAATTTCTTTATTGATTCTCTGTCCAGATGTTCTGTTTAATGATGATAGTGGTGTGTTGAAGTCCCCTGCTATAATTGTAGAGGCATTTATTTCTCCTCTTAGTTTTTCCAGAGTTTGCCGCACGTATTTTGAGGTACCTCGATTAGATGCGTAAATGTTGATGATTGTTCTCTCTTCTTGAGAGATTACTCGATTACTTATTTGTAGTGTCCATCTTTGTCTCTTACAATAGTTTTGCATTTAAAGTCTATTTTGTCTGATATTAGAATAGCTATTCCTGCCCTTTTTTGGCTATTGTTAGCTTGCAAAATGCTTTTCCCACCATTCACTTTCAACCTCCTTGAATCCCTGGGTCGAAGGTGGGTTTCTTGTAGACAGCATATAGATGGATCATATTTTCTTATCCATTCTGCCAATCTGTGTCTTTTGATTGGTGAATTTAATCCATTAACATTCAGTGTTATTACTCGTAACGAATTTCTTACTTCGGTCATTTTTTTCTTTGGGTTAATGTATGTCACATCTTGTTTTGTTTCCCTTTTTGTCTTTTCAGTTGTTTTTAAATTCTCCTCCAACTCTCTCTCCCTTGTTTTTTCCTTTCAACTTTTAGAGATTCCTTTAGCATTTCTTAAAGTGCTGGTCTCTTCTTGACATTCTCTCTTAATTGCTTTTTTATCTGTGAATATTTTGAACTCTCTATCATTTTTGAATGCCAATTATGCCGGATAGAGAATTCGTGCCTGGAAATTTTTTCTTTTAGTGTTTTGACTATGTCATATACTGTCTTCTTGCCTCCCTTATTTCAGCTCAGAAATCAGCACTTAATCTTATTGTGCTTCCCTTGTATGTGATGGTTCTCTTTACTCTTGCTGCCTTGAGTATTTTCTCTTTGTCTTGAGCATTGGACATTTCGACAAGTATATGTCTTGGAGTTGGCCTGTTGGGATTTATACTATTTGGGGTGCACTGTGCTTCCTGGATCTGCACATCCATCTCTCTCAATAGAGTTGGGAAGTTTTCAGCCATTATTTCCTTCAACACTCCTTCTGTTCCCTTTCCCTTCTCTTCTTCCTCTGGGATGCCCATAACGCAGATGTTTGTGTGTTTTGTATTATCGGTTATTTCCCTGAGTCCATGCTAGATTTTTTCTTTCTTTTTGTCTATCTGTTCTACAATCCCTTTGATTTCAGCTGTATTGTCTTCCATATCACTAATTCTTTCCTCTGTCTGTTCAAATCTGCTACCATGTGAGTCCAGCGTCTTTTTCACTTCTTGGCTTGTGCCATTGTTCACCAACATATCCATTACATTTTTGGGCATGTTTGCTATTTCTTCAGTATATTCTCCCAGTGTCTTCTTTATATCATTAATATCTTCCTTCAGTTCTTTAAGTTGGTGCATGATATTTGTTTGGATAGCTTTGATTAGTTGATCAAAGTTCTGCATTCCTTCCTGGTTTATATTTTGTGCATTGGAGTGGTCCATATTTTCCAGTTTCTCAGATTCATTTTTATATTTTGTTGCCCTGTGGTCATCATATTATCTTGATTGGTTTGTTCAGTTAATTAGCTTTTCTCTATGCTCTAGAATTTTATTTATTTGTTGGTTCTGCGTGTGAGTTAAGTTTTCTCTTTGGCAGTTTTTCTTCTTATTTTATTTCCTTGCTTCTTTCTATGTTCCCTTGAAGGCAAAATGTTATGGCCAGACGAATCAAAAGATGTAAGGAAGGCAGAATGATAATAGTAATATTGATAAAAGTTAGAAAAGGGGCAAAATGAGACTTAATGAGATGAATATTTAACTTGTGTAGGCAGTGTAGAGTACTAGGAAAAAATATGGAGTTCCTACAATGGACTGGGAAAACAAATGGAGGAATATATATATATATGATTTAGAAGAATAGAATTATGAGGAGGGAAAGAAATAGTAAAGAAAGGTCTGAAAGGAAAAAGTTAATACTAATTTAAAAAAGAAGAAAACAAAATAGATGAAATAGAAATTGACACCCTTACATTGTGGGCCTATGATAAAATGTTGTCTCTAAAAGCCACAACCGAAAACAAAAGGCAGAAAGATGCAGGAAGGATAAGCGATAGTTTGTAATACAGAATAAATATATACAGCGAGTGGGAAATTACTGAAAAGGAAGCCCAGCAAAGAAGCAACATGCTGGCAGCACCTAATTTAAAAAAAAATAGAAGAAAAAAGAAAGGGGGAAGGAAAGAGGAAAGATTAGCAAGGGACCAGAAAGAAACAGAGAGAAACCAAAGATCCACTCAGACAAACAGTCAAACAGAGCTAAGGGGGGTCAATGATTCCCCTAGGGTCCACGTGTATCCTTCCTGCCCACTTGTGTTTATCAATTTCCCCACAGGGTTCTATATCCAGGTCTGAAGCAGCTTTTAGCTGTTAAACCAAAGTTAAAAATAATTTATTTTTCATTCATTGAAGTGGACCTTCTCACTTTTTTTTTAATTTTTATTTTTTAGTGAAATGCAGAACCCAAAATAATTCCTCCTCTAGACCAACCCCCTTACAGAAGGGGCCCTAGCTGGGCCCCTGGAAATTAATCAAGCACATCCCACTTTCTGGACTCCCCAGGTTAGTTGTAGCTCTGATGTTAATCAGTGAGGAGTGCTAAAGATGGCCGATTCTGCCCCTTCTGGAGCCAAGCTCGAGCATCACTGGGTTGCTAAGTAAATCAGTTTGAGTGCAGATTCACATCCGCTCTCTGCCTGATGCTGCTTCAGGTCAGCTTATGTGCTCCCCAAAGCTATGGGGCAGTGCAGGCAGACAGATCGATGTCTAAAATTAAAAAATACCCTTCCCTGTCCTCCAACAGAACCCTCCCTCTTTTGGGAAGTGTCCCTTCTTCCTGGCTCTGCAGCAGCCTGGGTCTTATCCCTGGGTCACTAGGGAAATCAGCTCCATTCCCCTACCAGAAACCACCTTCTGGTTCACCGGGTGCTGATTAGCTCGGTTGTTCTGTTCACACAAGGTCCAATGGGCGCCAGGCAGCCAGATCCCCTGAAAATAAAAGTTTTTCGCCCTGCTCCCAGCTTCAAATGGCCTTTTTATTTTATTTTATTTTATTTTTCCTCCTTAACCGCGAGGCTCAGCCATCTGTGCCAACCACCACCGGCAGCCTTAAAACTCACGAATCTCTACCGTTCCGTCCACACAGTTGATCCATGCAAATAGATGTTCCAAGCTTCTCACTCCATGCAAGCTCAGGACAGAATCCCGGGCAGGACCCCAACCACAATCTGCCTTGCTCTGGGTGCTTGCAGTGTGTGCCCTCTTACACTAATGCCATCTTGGCGCCTATCCCTCAAATAATGTACTTTAAACCATTTTATATCCTCTATTACTGAGCCAATGGTGTACTGATGAAAAATACCAGAAATCTGTTGGTCTTTATAAATGGTGTTTATTTGGGGTAGAAACTTACACTTACCAGGCCATAAAACATGAGTTTCTTCCTTCACCAAAATGTGTTTCCCCATCTTGGAGCAAGACAGCTGCTGGCATTTGCCAACGTTCAGGATTTTTGGGTGCCTCTCTCCCCAGGGCTGCATTTCCCTCTAGACTCAGCTCCTCTGTTTCCTCCACAAGGTCAGCTCTAGACTATGAGTCCCTCTAAGCTTTGCCTCTCTCCACAAGGCCAGCTGTGAACTGTCACTTGAATGGTTGTCTCTTTTTCCCCAGGGCCTTTGCTCCTTGCTCTTCAGAACTCAAACATCAAAAACTACTCCAACTCTGTCCTTTGCCATGTCTTTTTACATTTGAGACTACACCCACAAAAGGGTGGGGCTCAACTCCCTACTGAATGTGGCCAAGTCAATGTGCTTATCATAACTTAATCATGCCCAGAGTAAAAGACCAGTTTACAAGCATATTCCAGTATCTATTTTTGGAATTCATAATGATATCAAATGGCTAAATATCCATTTACCCATATTTTGATATATATTATATTATGGGGTGTTTTAACACATTTTTGATGTCCCCGAGCCATGGATATAATTATTACTTTATCCATTCATTAGTCATTTAGATATATGAATTTAATTAACAGATATTGTTCTTCAATCCATCCTAAAACTTGAACCTTCTGAAATAATTTTTTTCTCCCTGAAGAATATTCCTTTACATTTCTTTTAAAGTGATTTGCTGCTAGCAAACTTTATTAGTTTTTACTCATCTTTAAAAGTATTTATTTAACTTCTTCCTGAAGGATTGAGATGAATTAAATCTCAGGCCCTCTATCATCTCCACTGCTTTTGAGAGAACACATAGGGTTGAATTTCTCCATTCTGTTGTAAATGTTATCAGTTCTTTGGAGAAGAAATTAGGGGCTTTCAGGGCATCTGTTCTTTCCACCTGCTTCTTTCCCCCACCAGTAAAATTTGTCTACTCTGGTTCTGGGGACAGGAATAATGGCACACCTCTGTGAGTTACACGTCTGATTTTGGAGCTAATATTTGGTGGAGAAAGAACAGTATATTGAGACCTATTGGGACCATTCTAGGGACCAGTGCCATGGTGGTCAGCACCCCATTTTTCTCAAAGATGTCCACACCCAAAGTACAACCACTGCTTCATGAGTTCCCATTGCTCCCACACTTAGGAGACCCCTCCTGTTCCCTATGACCTGGGTTAATGCCCGTGTTTGAGTCTTGTGTGGACCCCAGAAAGTGTGTTCTTACTAACTCATTGCTGTGGGTGTAAGCATTTTGTATGTAGGACATTTTGATTAGATTTAAATAAGGAATCTTTTGATTAGGTCACATTATATTAGAATGCTTTAGTTTAGTTAAGGGTATCTGATTATATTTCAGGCACCAGGACTGAATGTAATCATTGTGCTGAAGTCCTACATACATGGAACATACTGAGAAAGAGTGCTGACATATTAACCCTACATGTGGGAGAGGGCTCCATGATCCCCTACAGTTGTGGAGAGACACAGATAACCTGAGAGGCTGATGGAGAGGCCAGAGGCTGGAGTCATGGAGCAGCTTGAAGCTGAAGACATCAAGGCCAGAGGGGAAGTCAGAAGTGTGAGCAATTGTGTCTCATGACCCACTGCTGAGCTCAGGGAGAAAGTGAATTTGGTGGAGAAGGCAGAGAGAGACAGGCAGGACCAACATTTTGCTTTGGCAGGAGTCCAGCTGCAGCTAATCCTTGTTAAGACAGCATTTTTGAGGCTGCCTTAATTTGGGTATTTTCACAGCATCAGAACTGTAAGCTTTAACCCTAAGAAATTCCAATAAAACCCAACCTATTTATGGTATTTTGTATTGGCAGCACTTGCAACCTCAAACAGCTAGGGACACAGCGTTGGTGAGCTGCCCTTTTCACAAATGGCAGTGTGATGCTGCTTCCCATTGAATTCACCTGTAAACTGTAGGTGACTCCAGACTAGGTAGGAATGAGTACTGGTAAGACGGGAAGGGAAGTGCTCTTGGATAGCAAGACCTGCAAAACAGGATGTCATGCAGGGGAGTCACACGATTAGGGGAGGAGTCTGAAGTCACAGATGCCCCAGTATAATGTACCTCCTTCATACATGGGTTGGCCTGGTGTGCAGGTGCAGATAAAATCATGGTACCTGGGCTCTGGTGCAGCAGAGGATTCAGGACACAGAGAAGAGAGTTCCTGTCCCTGCTCCCTTTGTCCTTCCCTCCTTCCCTTGGCCTCCAGTGTGAGCCCTCTGATGAGGCTGCTCTTACTGTACCACTTCTAAGCCTAAGACACAGACTCAGGTCTCTTGCTTTGAGTTCTACATTAACTTTCTCCAAACTTGGGGCAGATAAAGAAAGAGCAACGCAAAGATGAAATCTGATGGTGTCAGGAAGGAAATGTCAAAATTCACATTACAGCACTGGCTACAACAGAAACATCACCCGAATGAGCAATTTTTGGCCAGTGACCCTAATAAACAATATGGGAATCCCAGAATATCCTGGGACCTAGGGCTTCCAAGAATAGAAGTCAGGTTATGAGCTATTGCCATATTTGTAGAAAAATTTCAGAGGGTGCAGATGCCAGATATTTCTCAGAATAATTAAATATTAAATTGTAAATGCATTTTTAATAGAGTTGAATATATTGCAGACCTCTTCAATCCAAGAGGAGAATGGAAGTGTTGGATGGGAAGAAGCTGATGAACAACTGAAGAAGCTTGAATGTAACAGGTGTTCACTGTAGTTCCCCCAAGCAGGAGAGGGAATGTCCTGTTTGGGAACCAAATCTCAGAGCCTCAATGAAAACCATCATCATAGGTTCTGGATCAGGAAATAGGGACAGAGAGAAAGCCCTGCTCAGCAGTCGCAGTCACAGTTAGTGATGTGAGTCACTCTAGTGGGACTTCACTGGGGAGTAAGCAGGAGAAACTCCATCATCTCCTGTGGTGCTAACAGCCCTCTACCTGGACACGTGTAGAGAGCAGAGTTGCCTTCACACAGTTGCATCCATGTTCTGGGTGCTCCGTGTTCATTCTTGCTGAGGTAGGTTTCCACACAACCGGCAGCTGGGCAGGGGGCCAAGGGGAGTGAGCACATTTCCTTTATGGGTGACTGTATTTCCAAAAGGTGAGGGAAGTACCCACCAAGTAATGTTGCAGACAGAAATCAGTAGCTTCAAATCAACCAATTTGTATGATTTCATTGGGAACTATTTCCATTATTTCTTTTAAATCTGTGAAATGAGTGTAGAAATAGCTTATGTCTGTTATGACAAACAGCCAAATTCCTTCTCTAGCCTCATAACCATTCTTCCTTCCTGAGAATTATTGGCATTGGCAGATTCTTTTCAGTACACATTTTAGTTTGGAAACACATGTATTCCTGGTTTCTTCCTACCCACACCTTATCACACATGAAAAAAATATTGGAGTTCAGGTTAAGAATATAAATAAATTTTCTAACTTAGTAAAATACTTGAGATTAGAAGTATATCATCTAATTATGATCATTTCTGATTTAAAATACTAAGGAAACTTGCAGTGAAGTAGAAAGCAGGCCCCTGTAATTCAGTGGCTATTAAACTTCAATCCACATCAGAATCAGGTGAAGAAACAAAAATAATATAAATGGTTGGAGTGCTATATAAGAAAATGCTACAATAATGGGGAGCATTATTTTTTAAAAGGTAATTTTTAAAATGCTTATCCAGAATATAATGTATTGAAGAACGAGTGAAAACAACCAGGATAATCTGAAATAAGTGGAAAACCCATCTTTACATAGCCTAAGAGAAATCTCGAATACTGATGCATAAATTAGTCATAACAAAATGTACACAGATGAGTATGAAAGAAGTTGTGGGAGAAGCAGATCTTAGAACAAACTGCAAGTGCACTTTTCCAAGAGGGGAAAGATATTCTGAATTGCACAGTCACAGCCACTTCCTTAAACATTGGCAACAAGTTGCACAGACTGGAAGTGGAGATTCTTTGGAGATTCACATTTATTCCATTTACAGGGTCTCTCTCCAGTATGAATGATGTAATTTTTAATGGGATACTGCCTCTGGCTGAAGGTTATTCCACATTCCTTACATATATAGGGTTTCCTTCCACTATGAATTTTCTCTTGGTCAGTGAGCTTTGATTTGCTACTGAAGGTTTTACTACATTCTTACATGTATTGGGTTTCTCTCCAGTTTGTCTTCTCTGGTGGGTAATGAGGCTTGATTTCTGAATGAAAGCTTTCGCATATCCATCAAATTCATAGGGTTTCTCTCCAGTATGTATTCTCAGATGGTGAACGAGGTTTTCCTTCTGGTTGAATGCATTTCCACATTCATTGCATATACAGGGTTTTTCTCCAGAATGAATGGTCTGATGTTTAATGAAATATTGTTTTTGGCTGAAGGTTTTTTGGCATACTTTGCATTCATTTTGTTTCTGTCCACTATGAGTTTTTTCATGTTCTCTGAGACATGATTTGTACCTAAAGGCTTTTTTCACATGACTTACATGCATAGGGTTTCCTTGCAGTAGGAAATCTCTTGTTTCTGAGATTAGACCTTTGAATTAATGCTTTCCCACATATACATGATATCTATTCATTAAGAATTTTCTTATGAATAAAGAAGGAAAATACTTTCCCACATGTATTACATTTCTATGCTTGTTCCCCTTTATGGCTTTTAAAATGAGGATTAAAAAAATGACTCTAAAGAACAGACTACATTCAGGACACTCATAGGCATTCTCTCTAGTTTTAATTTTCTCATATTCCACGAGGTTTTGTCTCAGAGGGAAGCATTCCATTGTTCAATATAATACTAACTAATGTATGAATATTTCATGCTCAATGAGATTTAATGCCTGGGTGAAGGATTTCCAATATTCCTTACATACACATGGTTTTACTCCTGCATGTTTCTTTGATGTGACTCTAGCTTTTCCGAATTCATGAAATCCCAAATGGTTTCTCCAAAAATTTATCCTCCTGTATCTCCTGAGGTGGAATTTCTAAGAAAACTCCATATTCCTTACACTTAAAGGGTGAACTACCATGTAAGACAAACTGGCACAACTCATTTTCTTCATTCTTTTCTCCTTTCATAGATTCCCTCATCCTTAGGTAAGCATGATGTAAATTCCTTCAAAGTGAAATTAAATTCATAGAAGTGTTATTTTTAGGAAACAATTCTTGCGGTCAGAGAACATATTTTCCCAACTTTCTTACATCATTAATCTATAATGTTGTGGCAGCTGATATAACTTCACTCACAATCCTTTTTTTTATGTGGTTCTTTCTGCATCTTAATGTCCTATGCCACTTCATAGTTTGTGGGGTGCAGAAAAAGCATCGCTAAGAGGGAAATTTATAACATTGAATGCATTCATTAGCAAAGTGGAATGATCCAAAATCAAGCATCTAAGCGTCCAATTTGGGAGGAACAACAATATCTCATTTTTATTTGCTTTATCATTCATGGCCCTTCTTGCTTCAAATGAGCCACACATCCAGTCTGGTGACATCATAACTAGGAAATGGGAAAGTGATACAGCACTTGATTAATGATGGGGACAAAACAACACCCCATAAATCAACCCTGGAACCTTCAAGCTTCTGAAGGATAAGAAAGGTAGAGCTTCCAAAGTTGTACAAGTAGGCTTTCCCCAGAACAAAAGTCAAATGGCAACGCAGGAAATCCTGAACACTTTGATTTGGTTGGACTATTTTTTTGCTCAGTTTTTTTTCCTTCTTTTAATTTGGATGAGATGCACAATTTAATATTTGTTAAAGTTTACCAGGGAAATTATAAAACTTGCTTGCTTTCCAAATCTGCACCCATTATTTGTTATTGACTTGCCAAATAATGTATTTTAGAACATTTTATATCCTGTATTAGTCAGCCAAAGGGGTGCTGATGCAAAATACCAGAAATCACTTGGTCTTTATGAAGGGTATTTATTTGGCATAGAAGCTTACAATTACCAGGCCATAAAGCATAACTCTCTTACTTCGCCAAATTCTGTTACTCTGTCTTGGAGCAAGACAGTTGCCAACATTTGCCTGGGTCCTGGCTTCTTCATTTTTTCTCTTCCCAGGGCTGCATTTCTCTCTGGGCTCAGCTCCTCTGTATCCTCCAAAGGTCAGCTGTAGACTATGAGGCTCTCTAAGCTTTGCCTCTCTCCACAAAGACAGCTGTGAACTGTCACGTGAATGGTTTTTCTCTCTTTCCTGGGTCCATCTGTCCTTACATATCAAGACTCCAGTATCAAAAACTGCTCCAACTCTGTCCTTCACCATGTCTTTTTATGTTTGAGACACCACCCTCCAAAGGGCTGGGCTCAATGCCCTACTGACTGTGGCCCAGTCAACGCCCTTATCATAACTAAATCATACCCAGTTTAACAGACCAGATTAGAAGCATAATCCAATATCTATTTTTGGGATTCATAATGATGCCAAATTGCTACATATCCATTTACCCCTCTTATGGTATATATTATTTTATGGTGTATTTTAACACTTTATTTATGTCCTTTGCCAAGGATATCATTATTACTTCATCCATTGAATAGTCATTTAGGTATATGTATTTAATTAGCAGATATTTTTTTCCATCCATCCTGAAACTTGAACCTTCTTATATTATTTTCATTCTGCCTGAACAATATACTTTTGTATTTCTTTTAAAGTTAGTTGCTGCTAGCAAATTTACTAGTTTTTACAGATCTGTAAATGTATTTATTTCACTTCTTCCTGAAGCATTGAGATGAACTAAATCTCAGGCCCTCTATCAACTCTCCTGCCTTTGAGAGCACACTTGGGGTTGAATTTCTCCATTCTGTGTAAATGTAATCAGATCTTTGGAGAAGAAATTAGGGGCTTTCAATTTTACAGCCTCCTTACTGACACCTCACCCACAGGAAAACTGCGCACTCTGGCTCTGGGGATGGGAATAATGGCATACCTCTCTGAGTTAAACACCTGATTTTGGTGCTAATGTTTGGTGGAGCAAGCACAGTTTATTGAGTTCTTGGTACCATTCTAGGGACCATTCAATGGCGATCAGCACCATTTTGCTCAATGATGGCCCCACTCAAAGAGCAGGCAATGCTTCACGAGTTCCCATGTTTGTGGAAATAGGAGACCCCTCCTGATACCTGTGCCCTTGGTTAATGCACTCATTTGAGTTGTGTGGCCCCAGAAATGTATGTTCCGATTCCCCATTGTTGTTTGTGTAAGCCTTTTGCATGTAGGATATTTTGGTTAGATTCAGATAAGTGTCCTTTCCATTAAGTCACGTTTGTTATATTGCTTTAGTTTTGTTATGGGTCTCTGATTAGATTTCAAGCACCAGGATGGACCCCAAACATTGTGCTGAAGTCCCACATACATGGAACACACAGAGTAAGTGTGCTGCCATGTTTACACTGCCATGTGGGAGAGGGCTCCAGGACCTACACCTGTGGAGAGACACAGAAAACCTGAGAGGCGGAGGGAGAGGACAGAGAGTGGTGTCATGGAGCAGCTTGAAAATGAAGACATCCAAAACAGAGGAGAAGGGAGAGTTGTGAGCAATTGTATCTGATGGCCCACTGCTGTGCACAGGGAGAAAGTGAGTTTGGAGGAGAAGGCAGAGAGATACAGGCAGGCCCAACATTTTGCCTTGGCAGGAGTCCAGCAGCAGCTGATGCTTTTAAGACAACATTTTTGATAATGCCTTGATTTGGACATTTTTACAGCCTCAGAACTGTAAGCTTTAATTGTAATAAATTCCAATAAAAGCCCACCTATTTCTGGTATTTTGCATTGGCAGCACTTGGCAAACTCAAACAGCTGTGGGACATATGGTTGAAGAACTGTCCTGTTCTGAAATGGCAGTGTGATGCTGCAGCCCAGTGAATTCACCTGTAAACTGTGGTTATCTCCACACTGGGCTGGAATGAGTACTGGTAAGATGGAGTGGTAATTACTCTTGGCCAGCAAGGCCTGCAAGATAGGGTGTCTGGCAGGGGAGTCACATGGTTTGGGGACTAGTCTAAATTAACTGATGCCGCAAGCATCGGTTGTCCAGCTGGGCAGGGGCAGATGAAAGCATGGGTCCTGTGGTATGTTGCACAATGGGGGTCAGGGCACTGAGAGGAGACTTCATGCTCCTGCTCCTTTTGCCCTACCCTTGGCCTCCAACTTTGACCCTCTGAGGAGTATTCTCTTACTGTAACCCTCCTGGGTCTCAGGCACAGACTCAGGTCTCCTGCTTCAAGTTCTACATTCACATTCTCCAATCCTGGGGCCGCTAAAGAAAGAGCAATGCCAAGAATAAACCTGTTGGTGCCAGGAAGGAAGTGCCAAAATTCACATTAAATCATTGGCTACAGCAATAACATCATCAGAATGAGCAACATTAAGCCAGTGACCCTAATAAATAGTATGAGAATCCCAGAAAGCCCTGGGACCTAGGGCTGACAAGAATAGAAGTGAAGTTGTGAGATTGTGCCATGTTTGCAGAAAATTTAAGATGGAGCAAAAGCCAGATAATTCTCAGAGTAATTAAATATTAAATTTTCAACACATTTTAAACAGTGTTGAATATGATGAATACCTCTTCAATCCCAGAAGAAAATGGAGGGGTTGGATAGGAAGAAGCTGATGAACACCTGATGAAGCTGCAATGCAACGCCTGTTCACTGCAGTTCCCCCAATTCACAGAGGGAATGTCCTGTTTGGGAACCAATCTCTCTGAGCCCCATTTGAAACTAATATTATAATTCCTGGATCCACAAAGGAGGACAGGGAGAAAGACCTGCTCAGCACTCAGCCTCACTTAGTGATGTGAGTCACCCAGGCTGGCTTTCCCTCCGGAGTAAACAGTAGGAATTCCATCTTCTACTGTGGTGCTAAAAGCTCCCTAACTGCACATGTGTAGAGAACAGTGTGGCCTGCTCCCAGTCGCTTCCATGCTCCTGGAGATCCGTGCTTACTCTTGCTGAGGGAGGCCTCAACCTCTCCAGGCAGCTGGGGAAGGGGCCATGGGGATTGAGAACTTTTCCTTTATGAAGGACTGTATTTGAAAGGGGTGAGGGGAAGTGCCCAGTCCCCAGTAACGTTGCAGATACAAATCAATATCTTCAAATCAACCACTTTTTTAGATTCATTGTGTACTATTTTCATAATTTCTTTTAAATTATATCGAAATTATCCGTGCAAAACTATAAAAATAATTTATGTCTGGTATGGCAAACAGCCAAATTTAATCTCTACCCTGAACCCATTTTCCTCCTTCCTCAAATTATCTCCATTTGTAGGTTCTTTTGGGTAGATATTACGTTTGTAAATAAATGCATTCTCTAGTTTCATCCATCCCACACCCAACCATATATGAGAAAAATATTGGAGTACAACTTAAGAATATAAATAAATTTTTTAACTTCTTAATATGCTTGAGATTAGAATTATATCATCTAATTATGAAAGGATCATTTCTGATTTAAAATATTAAGGATAATTGGAGTTAAGTAGAAATCAGGCCACTGCAGTTCTCTGCCTGTTAAACTTGAATCCATATCAGAACCCGGTGAAGAAACTGAAAAAATATAAATGGTTCAGGTGTTGTATAAGAAAATGCTACAATAATGGGCAGCATTATTTTTTAAATGATAATTTTTAAAAGCTTACCTAGAATGTAATGAATTTAAGAACCAGTGAATAGAAGTTGACTGTTCCCTTGATTCAAGCAATGCAAGAAATTATAAAAATGAGGTGGAGCCAGTGACCACTTGACACTTTTGTGGTATGGAGGGGATGAGCAGTTGAAATATAAGGGCTTCTTTGGGAGTTTGAGGTTGTCCTGAGTACTGATGTGGCAACGGATGTAGGCATTTTAAATCAGCACAAACCACTCAGAACTGAGTGGGAGAGAATGTGGTCTACAGTGTGAACTGTGGTCTATGGTTGGTGGCAAGGCTCCAGGATGTGTAAGTTCATTGAGGGTGGTGAGCCACACTTGTGGGAGATGATTGTGTGGGATGTGGTGGGAGGTGTGGGAGGTAGGCAACATTGGAATCCCAGTGGGTTCCATGTAATATTTTGGGTAATCTAAGCACCTCTTAAAATATATGTATATATATATATATATATATATATATATATATATATATATATATATATATAACATTTTTGTAAGCAAATACACATATATGCATATATATTTATATATCATTTTGCAAATATTTGTATGTATTGTGAGAATTTTGATTTTTACCCACAATAAAAATAAATTAAAAAAAAAAATAGGAACCAGTGAAAACAGCCAGCATAATTTGAAATAAGTGGAAAGCCCATCTTTACATAAACTAAGAGAAATTTCGAGTCCTGATGCATAAATCAGTGGTAAAAAATTGAACACAAATGAGTTTTGAAGAAGATGTGGGAAGAGTGGTTCTCAAGCAATCTCAAAGTGCACTTTTCTAAGAGGAGTAAAACATAGTTAATTTCACAGTCACAGCCGCTTCCTTAAAAGTTGGCAATATGTTGCACAGACTGGAGGTGGAGATTTTTTGGAAATTCACATACATTACATACACAGGGTTTCTCTCCAGTGTGCATGTTGTAATGTTTACTGAGATACTGCCTCTGGTAGAAGGCTGTTCCACATTCCTTACATATATAGGGTTTCCTTCCACTATGAATTTTCTCAGGATCAGTGAGAATGATTTGCTACTGAAGGCTTTCCTACATTCCTTACATACAGAGGATTTCTATCCAGTTTGTCTTCTCTGGTGTGTAATGAGGCTTGATTTCTGAATGAAATCTTTCCCACATCCATCACATTCATAGGGTTTCACTCCAGTGTGTATTCTCCGATGATTAATGAGGTTTTCTTCTGGTTGAAGTCTTTTCAACATTCATTGCATATTTTGGGTTTTTCTCCATAATGAATGCTCTGATGTTTAATGAACTTTTGCTTTTGTCTGAAGGCCTTTCTGCATTCTTTACATTCAATTTGTTTCTGTCTACTATGAGTTTTTTCATGTTCTCTGAGATATGTTGTGTACCTAAATGTTTTTTCACATGCCTTGTATGCATAGGGTATCTTTACAGTAGGAAATCTCTTGGATCTGAGATTTGACATTTGAATTAAAGCTTTCACAAATATATTTGATTTGTCTTCAGTAAGAATTTTCTGATGAATAAAGAGGATTTCTGACAGATTGAAAACTTTCCCAACTGTATTACATTTCTATGCTTGTTCCCCTGTATGGTTTTTAAGATGAGGAAAAAAAAATGAGTTTAAAGAGAAGAATACATTCAGAATACTCATATGGTTTTTTCTAGTTTGAATTTTCTCATATTCCATGAGGTTTTCTTTCAGATGGAAGCATTCCTAAATTCATTATAATACTAAGTAATGAATGAATATTTCCTGCTCAATGAGATTTACTACCTGGCTGCAGGATTTCCAATAATCTTTACATACACAGGGTTTTATTCCTGCATCTTTCTTTGATGTGACTCTAGATTTCCCAAATTCATGAAATTCCAAAAGTTTTCTCTGAAGGATTAATTCTCAGGTATCTCATGAGGTTGAATTTCCAAGACAACTTCACACTTATTACATTTAAAGGGTAGGACTAAAATGTGGGCAAACTGGCAAAACTCATTCTCTTCATTATTTTTTCCTTACAAAGTTTCCTTCATGCTTAGGTAAGCATGATGCAAATACCTTCTAAGTGAAGTTCCATTCATAGAAATGTTATTTTGAGGAAACAATGCTTGCAGTCAGAGAACAGATTTTCCCTACTTTCTTACATTCTCTGCCTTCATCTTAAGTCTGTAGTGTTGTGGAAGTGCATATAGCTTCACACACAAGCCTTAGGTTACGTGGCTCTTTCTGCTTCTTTATGTCCTATGCTTCCTTGTAGTTTGTGGGGTGCAGCAAAAGCAGTGCTACAGGGAATTTGATAGCATTGAATGCTTTCATTAGAAAAAAGGAAAGATCCAATATCTGTCATCTAGTCATTCAGTTTGGTAAGTGCAGCAATATCTCCTTTTTATTTGTTCTATTATTCATGATTTTTCTTTTTTCAAATGAGCATCAGATATAGTTTGGTGACTTCATAAGTAGGAAGTGGGGAAGTGATACAGCACTTGATTTATGATAGGGACAAAACAACACACGATAATTCAAGCCTGGTACCATCAGGCTTCTGAAGGATAAGAAAGGTGTAGCTTCCAAAATGTACGAGTAAAGTGGCCCCAGAACAAAAGCCAAAATAGGAACACAGCAAATCCTGAACACTTTGTTTTGGACTGACTATTTTTGTTCAATTTTTTTTCTATTTATTTGGATGAGATGCATTATTTAATATTGTTTAAATTTCACCAGGGAAATTATAACACTTTTGTTTGCCTTTCCAAATCTACACTTATTATCTGTTATTTACTTGTGAAATAATGTATTTTAAAACATTTTATATCCTGTATTAGTCTGCCAAAGGGGTGCTGTTGCAAAATACCAGAAATCTGTTGGTCTTTGTAAAGGATATTTCTTTGGGGTAGAAGCTTACAGTTATCAGGCCATAAAGCATAAGTTTCTTCCTTCACCAAAGAGTGTTGACCCATCTTGGAGCAAGACAGTTGCCATTATTGCCAGGGTTCAGGTCTCTTGGTTACCTGTCTTCCCAGGGCTGCATTTTTCTCTGGGCTCTGCTCCTCTGTTTCCTCCACAAGGTCAGCTGTAGACTATGAGGCTCCAAGCTTTGCCACTCTCCACAAGGCCAGCTGTGAACTCTCAGGTGAATGGCTTGTCTCTTTTTGCCAGGGCCTTCTTTCCTTGCTCATCAGAACTCCAACTTCAGAAACTTCTTAAGCTTTCTCTTTTGCCATTTCTTTTTATGTTTGAGACCCAATCCAGCAAGTGGTGGGGCTCAATGCCTTACTGACTGTGGCCCAATCAATGCCCTTATCATAACTTAATCATGCCCAGATTTAAAGACCAGTTTACAAGCATCATCCAATATCTATTTTGGAATTCATAATGATAACCAACTGGTACATATCCATTTACACATTTTATGGTATATATTATTTTATGGTGTATTTTAATAGTTTATTGATGTTCTAGGCCACAGATATCCTCATTACTTTAGTCATTCAATAGTCATTTATATATATGAATTTAATTAACAGTTATTGTTCTTAAATCCATCCTGAATCTTGAATCATCTGAGATTATTTTCTTTCTGCCTGATTAATATTATTTTACATTTCTTTTAAAGTAAGTTGCTTCTAGAAAACTTTATTAGTTTTTACTCATCTGTAAAAGTATTTATTTCACTTCTTCCAGAAGGATTGAGATGAATTAAATATCAGGCCCTCGATGAACTCCACTGCTTTTGAGAGCAGCCTTAGGTTCGAATTTCTCCATTGTGTTGTAAAAGTAATCAGTTCTTTGGAGAAGAAATTAGGGGCTTTCAGTTTTACAGTCTGCTTCGAGCACTGCAACCCCCATGCAAAATCTGTGTGCTCTGGCTTTGGGGATGGGAATAATGGCACACTTCTCTGGTTTACACACCTGATTTTGGAGCTAAGATTTGGTGGAGAAAGCACAGTATATTTATTTCTTCTTGGGACCATTCCAGGTACCATTGCAACGGTGGTCAGCACCCAATTTTGCACAATGATGGACACACCAAAAGTGCAGCCAATGCTTCATGAGATCCCATTACTCCTGGACTTAGGAGACCCCTCCTAATACTGGTACCCTGGGTTAATCCACTCATTTGAATCTTGTGTGGGCCATGGAAATGTATGTTCCTACTACCCATTGCTGTGTGTGTAAGCCTTTTTTATGTAGGACATTTTGGTTAGATTCAGATAAGAGTCCTTTCTATTAGGTCACCTTTGTTAGATTGCTTTAGTTGAGTTACAGATCTCTGATTAGATTTCAGGCACCAGGATGGAACCCAATCATTATGCTGAAGTCCTACATACATGGACAATACAGACAAAGAGTGCTGCCATGTTTGCCCTGACATGTGGGAGGGTGCTCCAGGATCTCCTACTGCTTTGGAGAGACACAGAAACCCTGACAGGCTGAGGGAGAGGTCAGACGTGGGAGAAATGGAGCAGCTTGAAGCTGAAGACATCTAGGCCAGAGAAGAAGGGAGAGGTGTGAGCAATTGTCTCTGATGGCCCACTGCTAAGCTCAGGGAGAAAGTGAGTTTCGATGAGAAGGCAGAGAGAGACAGGCAGGCTGAACATTTTACCTTGCCAGGAGTCCAGCAGCAGCTGATCCTTGTTAAGAGATCATTTTGGATGATGGCTTCATTTTATATTTTTCACAATCTCAGAAATGTAAGCTTTAAGTGTAATAAATTCCAATAAAAGCCAACATATTTCTGGTATTTTGCATTGGCAGTGCTTGGCAAACTCAAACAGCTAGGGGAACAGGGTTGCAGAGCTGCCCTGTTCCCAAACGGCACTGTGATGCTGCTGCCCAGCGAATTCACCTGTAAACCCTGGGTGGCTCCAGACTAGGGGTGAATGTGTACTCTTAAGATGGAGGGGAATTTCTCTTGGCCAGCAAGGCCTGTAAGACAGGGTGTCAGGCAGGGGATTCACATGGTTTGGGGACTAGTCTATAGTCATAGATGTCCCAAATGATGTACCTGCCTCAGGCAGGGATTGACCAGGTGGGCAGGGACAGATAAAAGCATGGGCCCCAGGATCTGGTGCAGCAGTGGTGTCAGGGCACAGAGAGGAGAATTCCTGCTCCTGCTCCTTTGGCCCTTCCCTCCTTCCCTTGTCCACCAGCATTGACCATTTGAGTAGGCTACTCTTTCTGTTCCCCTCCTGGGTCTCAGGCACAGACTCAGGTCTCCTGCTTTCAGCTCTACATTCACCTTCTCTAATCTTGCAGCAGCTAAACAAAGAGCAATGTGAAGATGAAACATTTTGGTGTCAGGAAGGAAATGTCAAATTCACATTACAGCATTGGCCACAGCAATAACATCACCAGTATGAGCAACATTAGGCCAGTGAACCTAATAATTACTACAGGAATCCCAGAAAGACCTGGGACCTAGGACTGACAGGAATAGAGGTGAGGCTGTGAGATAGTGTAATTATTGCAGAAAACCTCAGAGGGTGCAGATGCCAGATGGTTCTCAGATTAATTAAATATTAAAATTTCAACCCATTTTAACAGTTTGAAAATGATGCACAACTCTTCAATTCCAGAAGAGAATGGAGGGGTTGGTGGAGAAGAGGATGTACAGCTGAAGAAACTGGAATATAATATGTGTTCACTGCACTTCCCCCAAGGCAAAGAGGGAATGTCCTGTTTGGGAACCAAACTCTCAGAGCCCCAATGCAAACCACCATCATAGGTAGTGGAGGCATAAGGGAGGACAGGGGGAAAGCCCTGATCAGCACTCATAGCCTCAGTTAGTGATGTGAGTCACTCTGGTTGGTCTTCCGTGGGGAGTAAGCAGCAGGAAGTCTATCTTATCCTGCGGTGCTAAGAGCCCTCTAACCTTACACATGTAGAGAGCAGTGTGGTCTTCAAAAGATCGTGTCCATGTTCCTCGTGATAGGTGCTCACTCCTGATGATGGAGGCCTCCACCAGTCCAGGCAGCTGGGGAGGTGGCTGAGGGGAGTGAACACTTTTACTTTATGGGTGACTGTATTTGCAAAGGGTGAGGGACAGTGACACCCAACCCAGTAATGTTGCTGATACAAATCAATATCTTCAAATCAACCATTTTGTATGATTTTATTTTGTATTATTTTCATAATTTCTGTTAAATTATAAACAAATTATCCATGGGAAGAGTGTAAAAATAATTTATGTCTGTTATGGCAAACAGCCAAATTCCTTCTGTAGCCTCAACCACCATTCCCCCTTCTTCATAATTATCTGCATTGGCAGATTCTTTATGTACACATTTCTGTTTGTAAATACATGCATTCTCTACTTTCATCCATCCCACAGCCTATCATATATGAGAAAAATATTGGAGTACTACTTAAGAATATAAAATAATTTTCTAACCCCTTAAAATAATTGATATTAGAAGTATATCGTCTAAATATGAAAGGATCATTTCTGATTTAAAATAATAAGGAAAATTGGAGTTAAGTAGAAAGAAGACCACTGTAGTTCGGTGGTTGTTAACCCTGAATCCACATCAGAATCAGGTGAAGAAACTGAAAAAAAATATATGTTTTTGGTGCCTTCTTAGAAAATACTACAATAAAGGGCAGCATTATTTTATAAATGGTAATTTTTAAAATGTTTCCCCAGAATGTAATGGATTGAAGAACCATTGAAAACAACCAGGATAATTTGAAATAAGTGGAAAGCCCTTCTTTAATTAAACTAAGAGAAATTTTGAGTTCTTATGCATGAATTAGTGGTAACAAAATGAAGACAGATGAGTGTGGAGGAAGATGTGGGAGGGACAGATCTCAGAACAAACTGCAAGTGCACTTTTCCAAGAGGAGAAATACATCTTTAATTGCATAGTCACAGCTGCTTCCTTAAGAGATTGGCAACAAGTTGCCTAGACTGGAGGTGGAGATTCTTTGGAGATCCACATTCATTACATTCACAGGGTTTCTCTCCAGTATGAATGTTGAAATGTTTAATGAGATACTGCCTTTGGCTGAAGGCTATTCCACATTCCTTACATACACAGGGTTTCCCTCCACTGTGAATTTTCTCATGGTCAGTGAGTTTTGATTTGCTACTGAAGTCTTTCCTACATTCCTTACAGATATAAGGTTTCTCTCCAGTTTATCTTCTCTGGTGTTTAATGAGGCTTGATTTCTGAATGAAAGCTTTCCCACATTTCATAGGATTTCTCTCCAGTATGTATTCTCAGCTGGTTAATGAGGTTTTCCATCTGGTTGAAGGTTTTTCCACATTCATTGCATATATAGGGTTTTTCACGAGAATGAATGCTCATTAAACATTCGATGTTTAATGAACTATTGCTTTTAGCTGAAGGCTTTTCTGCATTCTTTACATTTTTTTGTTTCTGTCCATTATGAGTTTTTTCATTTTCAGTAAGATATGCTTTTTACCTAAAGGCTTCTTCACGTAACTTACATGCATAGAGTTTCTTTGCAGCAGAAAATCTCTTGTATCTGAGATTTGACATTTAAATTAAAGCTTTACCACATATATATGATTTCTCTTTAGTAAGACTTTTCTGATGAATAAAGAGGTTTTCTGTCAGGTTGAAAACTTCCCACATATATTACATTTCTATGCTTGTTCCCCTGTACAGCTTTTAAAATGAGGGGTAAATAAATGACTGTAAAGAGCAGACTACATTCAGGACACACTTATGGTTTCTCTCTAGTTTGAATTTTCTCATATTCCATGAGGTTTTGTTTCAGATTGAAGCATTCCCATGTTCATTACAACATTAACTAATGTATGAATATTTCATTCTCAATGAGATTTAAAGCCTGGCTGAGGATTTCCAATACTCCTTACCTACTCAGGGTTTTAATCCTGCATGTTTCTTTGATGTGACTCTAGCTTTCCCAAATACATGAAATCCCAAATGGTTTCTCTGAAGGATTAATTCTCAGGTATCTCATGAGGTTGAATTTCCAAGAAAACTTCACTCTCATTACAGTTAAAGGGGAGGACTATCATGTGGGCAACTGGCAAAACTCATTGTCTTCATTCTTTCTATTATATAGATTCCTTCATGGTTAGGTAAGTATGATGTAAATACCTTCTAAGTGAAGTTCCATTCATAGAAGTGTTATTTTGAGGAAACAATGCTTGCAGTCAGAGAACATATTTTCCCTTCTTTCTTACATTCTCTGCCTTCATCTTAATTCTGTACTTTGTGAAAGTGTGTATAGCTTCATTTACAAGCCTTTGGTTATGTGATCCTTTCTGCTTCTTAATGTCCTATGCTTCTTCATATTTTGTGGAATGCAACAAAGGCAGTGCTACAGCAAAATTTATAGCAATGAATGCATTCATTAGAAAAGAGGAAAGATCCAATATCAATCATCTAGATGCCCAATTTGGGGTGTGCAACAATATCTCCTTTATATTTGTGCTATTATTCATGGCTCTTCTTGCTTCAAATTAGCATCACATCCAGTTTGATGACTTCAAGAGTAGGAAATGTGGAAGTGATACAACACTTGATTTATGATGGGGACAAGACAAATCCCCATAAATCAACCACGGAACCTTCATGCTTCTGAAGGATAAGAAAGGTGCAGACCCAAAAATGCACAAATAAGGTGGCCCCAGAACAAAGGCCAAAATGTCAAAACAGGAAATCCTAAACACTTTGTTTTGGACTGACTATTTTTGTTCATTTTATTTTCCTTCTACTTATTTGGATTTGATGCAGTATTTAATATTCTTTAAAAGTTTCCTGGAAAATTATAACACTTTTGGTTGCCTTTCCAGATCTGCATATATTATTTGGTATTGACTATTCAAAAATTGTATTTTAAAACATTTTATATACTGTATTAGTCAGGCAAATGGTTACTGATGCAAAATACCAGAAATCTGTTGGGCTTTGTAAAGGGTATATATTAGGGTAGAAGTTAACAGTTACCAGGCCCGGAAGCATAAATTTCTTCCTTCACCAAAGTCTGTAACCCGTCTTGGAGCAAGGCAGCTGCTGACATTTGCTAGGGTTCACAATTCCTGGGTTCCTTTATTCCCAGGGCTGCATTTTTGTCTGGGCTCAGCTCTTCTGTTTCCTCCACTAGGTGAGCCATAGCCTATGAGGCTCTCTAAGCTTTGCCTCTCTCCACAAGGCCATCTGTGAACTCTCAGGTGAATATCTTTTCTTTTCCCTGGGGCCTTATGTCCTTGCTCATCAGAACTCCAATATCAGAAACAACTCGATCTCTGCCCTTTGCCATGTCTGTTTATATTTGAGACCCCACACTCCAAAGGCTTGGGCTCACACCCTACCGACTGTGGCCCAATCAATGCCCTTATCATATTTTAATCATGCCCAGATTAACAGACAGTTTTACAAGCCTCCTCCTCTATCTATTTTTGGAATTCATAGTGATATCCTACTGCTACATATCCAATTACCCATCTAATCTTATATATTATTTTATGGTGTATTTTAGAACTTTATTCATGTCCCAGGCCACAGATATCATTATTACTTTATCCATTCAATAGTCAATTAGATTTATGAATTTCATTAACAGTTATTGTTCTTTAATCCATCCTGAATCTTGAATCTTCTGAGATTATTTTATTTCTCACTGATGAATATTCTTTTCCGTTTCTTTTAAAGTGAGTTGATGCTAGCTAACTTTATTAGTTTTTACTCATCTATAACAGTATTTATTTCACTTTTTCCAGAAGGATTGAGATATATTAAGTCTCAGGCCTCGACTTATCTCCACTGCTTTTGAGAGCACGTCTAGGGTTGAATTTCTCCCTTCTGTTGTAAATGTAATCAATTCTTTGGAGAAGAAATTATGGGCTTTCAGTATTACAGCCTGCTTTTGCCACCCGACCTCCCCCCCCCAGACAAAATCTGTGCACTCTGGCTCAGGGGATGGGAATAACAGCACACTACTCTTAATTACACACCTGATTTTGGAGCTAAGATTTGTTTGAGAACGTACAGTATATTGAGTCCTTCTTGGATCATTCTAGGGAACAATGCAATAGTTGTGAGCACACAATTTTGCCCAATGATGGCCACACCCAAAATACAGCCACTGCTTCATGAGTTTCCATTTCTCCCAGACTTGGGACACCCCTACTGATCCCTATGCCTGGGGTTAATGACCTTGTTTGAGTCTTCTGTGGACCCTGGAACAGTATGTTCATACTAACCCATTTTGTTTGTGTAAGCCATTTATATGTAGGACACTTTGGTTAGAATCTTATAAGGGTCCTTTTGATTAGTCACATCTTGTAAGATTGCTTTGGTTTAGGTAAGGTTCTCTGATTAGATTTCAGGCACCAGGATGGACCCCAAATATTGTGCTGAAGTCCTACATACATGGAACACACAGAGAAAGAGTGCTGCCATGATTACCCTGCCATATGAGAGATGCCTCCAGGATCTCCTACAACTCTGGAGAGACACAGAAACCCTGAGTGGCTGAGGGCGAGGTCAGAGGCTGGAGTCATAGAGCATCTTGAAACTGAAGATATCCAGGCAAGAGGAGAAGGGAGAGGTGTGATCAATTGCATCTGATGGCCCACTGCTGAGCTCAGTGTGAAAGTGACTATGGAGGAGAAGGCAAAGCGAGACAGGCAGGCCCAACATTTTGCCTTGGCAGGAGTCCAGCAGCAACTGACCATTGTTAATACAGTATTTTAAATGATGACATGATTTAGACATTTCACAGCCTCAGAACTGTAAGCTTTAATCCTGATAAATTCCAATAAAAGTCATACTATTTCTGGTACTTTGCATTGGCAGCACTTGTCAAATTCAAAGATTTAGGGACACGGATTTGGAGAGCTGCCCTGTTCCCAAATGGCAGTGTGATGCTGATGCCAGGTAGTTCACTTGTAAACTGTGGGTATCTCCACACTTGGCAGGAAAGATTGCTGGTAAGACGGATGGGAAGTGTTCATGGTCAGCAAGACCTGCAAGATAGGGAATCAGGCAGGGGAGTCACATGGTTTTGGGACTAGTATAAAAGCCACAGATTCCCCAGTATTTTGTACCTGCTTCAGGCAGATGTTGGCCTGGTGTTCAGGGCGAGATTAAACCATGGGACCTGGGACTGGTGCACAGAGTAGTCAGGGCATAGAGAGGAGACTACCTGCTCCTGCTCCTTTTGCCATTCCCTCCTTCCCTTGGCCTCCAGAGTTGACCCTTTGAGAAGGCTGATCTTACAGTACCACTCCTGGATTTCAGGCACAGACTCATGTCTCCTGTTTCCAGTTCTACTTTCACCTTCTCCAATATTGGGGCAGGTAAAAAGAGGAATGCCAAGATGTAAACTGTTGGTGACAGGAAGGAAATGTTAAAATTCACATTACAGCATTGGCTACAGCAATAACATCACCAGAATGAGCAACACAGGGACAGTGACCCTAATGAATAGTACAGAAATCCCAGAAAGTTCTGGGACCTAGGGCTGACAAGAATATAAGTGAGGTTATGAGAGAGGGCAAAGTTTGCAGAAATCCTCAGAGGGTGCCGATGCTTGATATTTATCAGATTAATTAAATATTACATTTTCAACATATTTTCAACAGTGTTGAAATGATGCAGACTTCTTTAAACCCAGAAGAGAACGGAGAGGCTGGATGGGAAGAAGTTGATGAACAACTGAAGAAGCCAGAATGTTACACATGTTCCCTGCATTTCCCCCAATCCAGAGAGGGAATGACCTTTTTTTGAACCAAACTCTCAGAGCCCCAATGAAACCATCACCATAGGTTCTGGATCTGCAAAGCAGGACAGGGAAAAAGCCCTGCATAACACTCACAACCTGAGTTAGTGATGTGAGTCACTCTGTCCTGTCTTCACTAGGGAGTAAGGAGCTTGAATCAGTCTTCTCCTGTGGTGTGAAGAGCCCTCTAACCTGACATGTGTAGAGAGGAAGGTGGACTTCAAAGGGTCAAGTCCATGCTCCTCGTGCTCCATGCTGACTCTTGCTGAGGGTGGTCTCCACCCATCCAGGCAGAGTGCGAGGGTGCCCAGGGGAGGGAGCAGTTTTCCTTTATGGGTGACTGTATAAGCAAAGGGTGAGGGGAAGTGCGCCTCTCCAGTAATGTTGCAGAAACAAATCACTATCTCCATATCAACCAGTTTGTATGATTTCATTGTGTACTATTTTCATAATTTCTTTTAAATTATAACCAAATTATCCATGCAAATAGTATAAAAATAATTTATGTCTGTTATAGCAAACAGTAAAATTCCTTCTCTACTCTCAATACCCATTCCTCTTTCCTCAGAAACATTTCTGTTTGTAAATACATGCATTCTCAAGTTTCATTTATCCCACAGCTTATCACATATGAGAAAATTATTGGAGTAAAACATGAAAATATGAATAAGTTTTCTAACTTCTTAAAATACTTGAGATTGGAGGTATATCATCTAATCATGAAATAATCATTTCTGAATTGAAATAATAAAGAAAATTGGAGTTAAATAGAAAGCAGGGGATTGTAGTTCAGTGGCTGTTAAACCTGAATCCACATCAGAATCAGGTGAAAAAACTGAAAAAATATAAGTGATTGGGGTGCCTTAAAAGAAAATGCTACAGTAGAGGAGCAAGATAGCATCAGTTTAGGAGTATACTCAATTAAGACCTCTCTGGGGATGTTCGATTGTGGATCGGGTCCTTCCCAAGGGTCTGTGTTGTTGGCACTCAGAGTGAGAAGCTTGGGTCACCTAGCAGCAGGCAGATTGACAGCGTGGAGAGATCAGTGAAGATTCTTGAGTTTTGAGTCAGCCTGTGGTGGTTACCACATATGGCTGAGCCCACCCACAGGGAAAATGGTTGGTTTAAACCATGAATCCTGCAACCATGACTCATGCTCCCGGGTTGAGGCACCATAATCTCAGGGAGGGAAGGCTCTGACAGAAGGTATACAGGGGTTTAACTTCTGTGGATTTGGCTGCCTGGAACCCCTCATAGCATTGAGCTTCATATAAGCTGGCTTGAAACAGTGCCAGGCTTAGGGGAGAAGTGAATCTGCTGAGGAAAACTGATTTACGTAGCAGCCCTTAAACACAGAGCCTGGCCCCAGAGGGGACAGAGTCAGCCAATTTTATCACTCTGCCCTAACAAGGATGATAGATTCACTCCCATGGGGAGGGCAGAAAGTGGGAAGGGCTTGATTAGTTTCTGTGAGCCTATTTAAGGTCCCCTCAGTGAAGAGGGTGATCTAAGAGAGAACGTATTTTGGGGCCCTTATATCGAGGGAAAAAAACAAGTAGACAGGCACTTTTAAAAAAATGAATTACTGTTCATAATTTAGTTTAATACTAAAAATGTGCATCAAAACCTGCAGATAGAAACCGGAAGGGAAATTCAAAAACACAAGCAGGCTGAGAGGATCTGCAAGGACCCTAGAAAGAACATTTCATCCATAGCTTTGTTTGATTGCTGGTGTGGTTGTTTGGTTTTTCTCTGTTTATTTGTTGTCTCTTGCTTTTCTTTCCTCTTTCCTCCCGCCTATCTGTTTTCTTTCATTTTTTAAAATATTAGGTGCTCCTAGCTTAAATCTTCTTTGCTATTCTTCTTCTTCAGTGATTTCCCATTCTCTCTCTGTATTGATATTGTATTCCAAGCTATCTCTTATCCTTCCTTCATCTCTCTGCCTTCTGATTTCTGTTGTATTTCTTAGACACTACGCTTTTTCATTAGCCCACAAAGTAAGAGTGCAAATTTCTATTCTATCTATTTTGTTTTCTTATTATTTTATTAATATTAGTTTTTTCCTTTTAGCCCTTTCTTTACTCTTTCTCTCCTTACTCATCATTCTGGCCTTCTAAATCATTATATGTATATTCCTCTATTTGGTTCCCCAGCCCATGGTAGGTACTCCACCTTTTTTTTTCATGTTACTGTACACTGCCTACACAAGTTAAATATTCATTTCACTAAGTACAACTTGGCCCCTCTTCTAACTTTTATCAATATTACTATTTTCCTTCTTCCTTTCTCACATCTTTCAGTTCCTCTGGAACAAATTTTTGCCTTCAAGGTAACATAGAAAGAAGCAAGGAAATGAAATAAGAAGAAAAATTCTGAAAGAGAAAACTTAACACACATACAGATCCACCAACTAAATAAACCTCGAGAGGAGACATAGAAGCTAATCAACTGAATAAACCCAGCAAGATAAAATGATGACTAGAGGGCAATGAAAAATTACAAACCACACTGAGAAACAGGAAGACATGAACCACACCAATGAACAAATTAAAAACTAGGAATATATGCATAACATCGAATACCTATTCACAGATTCCCAAACAAATACCACAAAACAACTTAATGAAGTGAAGGAAGACATTAACAATATAAAGAAGACACTGGGAGAACATACTGAAAAAATTGGAAACATACCCACAAAGATAACAGATATGATGGTGATCAATGGCAACATCCAAGAAATCAAAAACATGATGGATTCACATAACAGCAGATTTGAACAGGCAGAAAGAATTAGTGATGTGGAAGACAATACAGCTGAAATCAAACAGATAGTAGAACAGATAAAATAGTATTAGAAATCTAGCAAGGACTCAGGGATATAACTGACAACACAAAACAAGCAAACATTTGTATTATTGGCATCCAGGAAAGAAAAGAGAAAGGATGGGGAACAGCGGTAGTGTTGAAGGAAATAATGTTTGAAAACCCCCTGAACCTATTGAGAGAGATGGATGTGCTGATCCAGGAAGCAAAGCACACCCAAAACGGTATAAATCCCAGCTGGCCAACTCCAAGACATATACTCGTCAAAATGTCCAATGCTCAAGACCAAAAGAAAACACTCAAGGCGGCAAGGGAAAAGAGAACCATCACATATAAGGGACGCACAATAAGATGAAGTTCTGATTTCTCATAGGAAACCATGGAGGATTGAAGACAGTGGTGTAACATAGTCAAAGTAGTAAAAGAAAAAAACTTCCAGCCACAAATTCTGTATCCAGCAAAACTGATATTCAAAAATAATGGAGAGTTCAAAATATTCACAGATAAACAGAAATTAAGAGAGTATGTCAATAAGAAATTAACACTTCAAGATATACTAAAAGAAGTTCTACAAGTTGTAAGGAAAAGTCAAGAGTTAAGAGAGTTTAAAAACAGCTAAAAAGACAAAAACAGAAACAAAACAACATATGACATACATTAATCCAAAGAAAATATGGCTGAAGTAAGAAATTCATTGTGAGTAATAACACTGAGGTTAATGGATTACATTCCTCTCTCAAGAGACACAGATTGGCAAAATGTATAAAGAAATATGATCCATCTATATGCTGCCTACAAGAAACCCACCTTTGACAGAGGGATTCAAGGAGACTGAAAGTAAATGGTTGGAAAACAATTTTACAAGCTCACAATAGTCATAAAAGGGCAGGACTAGGTATTTTAATATCAGACAAAATGGACTTTAAATGCGAATCTACTGTAAGAGACAAAGATGGACACTATATATTAGTAAATGGGGTAATCACTCAAGAACAGAGAACAATCATAATCATTTACACACCTAATTGGCATGCCACAAAATTCATTAGTCAAATTCTGGAAAAGCTAAGTGGAGAAATAAATGTGCCTACAATTATAGCATGGTACATTATTACAACATTATAATCATTAGACAGAACATCTGGCAGAGAAGCAACAAACAAACAAAGAGTCTCAATAATATATTAGAAAACAAGCACAACTGTCTCCATATAGCCCCTCCACTTAGTTTTGCTCCCGTAGCACTTATCAACATACATGAACGTGGTTGAATTATTACTTCACATCTCACACAACAAAATGACACTTTCCTTACATAGACCTCCTGCAGTCCCTCAAACTGCATGCCCCACTGCCTGCAGGGCCTTTGAAGTGGTGCTCCCTCTGACATAATACTCTTTTTTTTTATTGTGGGTAAAAATCGAAATTTTCACAATATATATATAAGGGAAGTGAGTTTCAAGCAAATGGAATGGTATAAACAATGTTTTGCAAAATTAGTTAATTTGTATCATTTTATGTTAGTTTTGGGCCTCCTTATTTTATTAAAAGGTATGTAAAATGTAATATATTAGATTTTCTATCTTAGCTTACACAGTTGTTCTTTTTCTCCTTTAGAGGAAAAATTTATGTGACTTAATAAATGTAAAATAAACAATTTCTCTAATATAAATGATAATAATAATAATAATATATTAGAGGACCTGCACTTAAAAGACATATGCAGAACAATATACCCAAATACATCAGGATTTACATTCTTCTCGAATGCACATGGACCATACTCCAAGATAGACCCCATGCTAGGCCACAGAAAAACTCTCAATGAATTCAGAAAGATTTAGATTATACAAAGTAAATTCTCTTAAAACAATGGCAGTAAATTGGAAATAACTAAGGGCCAGAGAAAAATGTTAGACACAAGGATATGGGAGTTAAATAACACAATCTTAGACAAGCAGTGGGTCAAGGAGGAAATCTCAAGAGAAATCAGTAACTACCTTGAAACTAATGAAAATGGCAACAAAACATATCAAAACTTATGGGATGCAGCCAAAGTTGCCCCAAGAGGGAAGTTGATAGCCATAAATACATATATCAAAAAAGAAGAAAGAGCTAAAATTGAAAACGTAACTGCACACTTGGAGAAAT
This sequence comes from Tolypeutes matacus, assembly GCA_026826555.1. NCBI lineage: Eukaryota > Metazoa > Chordata > Mammalia > Cingulata > Chlamyphoridae > Tolypeutes > Tolypeutes matacus. The sequence continues at coordinate 821,268 of JAKSZT010053859.1, read as the reverse complement.
TGTTAAAACAACAAACTAAACCTAAAGGAAGTAAAAAGTAGGAGGTAACAAAGATTAGAATAGAACTAAATGAAATAGGGAATAAGAAAGCACTAGAATAAAATAAACAAACCAAAAGCTGCTTCTTTGAGAATATCAATAAAATTGACAAACCCTAAGCCAGACTAACAAAGAAAAAGAGAGAACAGATGCAAATACACAAAATAAGGAATGAGCAAGTGGATATCACTATTGACCTCACAGAAATAAAGAGCATCATAGGAGGATACTTTGAAAAATTATATGCCAACAAGAATGAAAATTTACAGGAAATGGACAAACATCCTACACTGATGAAAGAAGAAATTGATGAACTAAACAGTCCACTACAGTAAAGAGATAGACTGAGTCATCAAAAACCTACCAACTAAGAAGAGCCCAGGATCAGATGGCTTTAGAGCTGAATTCTAGGAAACACTCCAGAAAGAGCTAATGGCAAATCTACTTAACATCTTCCAAAGAACAGAAATAGAAGGAAATTACCTAATTCATTCTACGATGCCAACATTACCCTAATACCAAAACCAAACAAATATACCACTAGAAAGGAAAATTTCACACAAATTTCTCTAATGATCTCGATGGTAAAGTCCTCAACAAAATACTTGCTAATTACATTCAACAACACATCAAAAGGCTTATACAGCATGACAATTGGGTTTCATCCTAGGTATGCAAGAATGGTTCAATATAAGTAAATCAATCAATGAAACACCACATAAAAAATGAAAGATAAAAACCACACGATCATTTCTATAGAGGCAGAAAAAGCATTTGACAAAATACAGCACTCTTTCCTGATAAAAACAAAATATAGGAATAGAAGGAAATTTTCTGAATATGATAAAGTGTATATATGAAAAACCCAAAGCTAACTTATCTTCAATGGTGAAATCCTAAAAACCTACCCTCTGAGATTCAGAAGAAGACAGGGATACCCACTATCACCACTCTTATTTAACATTGTCTTAGAAGTACTTGCGTGAGCACTGAGTCAAAAAAAGGATATAAAAGGCATCCAGATTGGAAAAGAAGTAAAAATTTTATTATTTGCAGATGACATGATCCTATGCATAGAAAGCCCAGAGAAAGCTATAACAAAGCTTCTGGAACTTATAAGTAGTTCAGTAATGTTGCAGGCTATAAGATCAATGCTCAAAAATCAGTAGCATTTCTGTATGACAATTATGAGCAATCAGAGGAGGAAATCAAGGAAAAAATGCCATTTACAATATTAACTAAAAGAATCAAATACCTAGGAATAATTTTAACTAAAGATGTGCAGGACTTATACCCAGAAAATTACACAACACACTTAAGGAAATCAAAGAAGATTCCAATAAATGGAAAAATACTCCCTGTTCATGGATAGGAAGACTAAACATCATCAAGATGTCTATCCTACCCAAACTACTCTATAGATTTAATGCAATCCCAATATGAATCAACACCATATTTTTTAAGGACCTGGAAAAACTAACCAGAAAATATATTTGGAAGGTAAGAGGCCCCAAATTGCCAAAGACCTATTGAAAAAGAAAAATGAATTTGGAGTTATCACATTACCAGACTTTAAAGCATATTGCTAAGCTACAGTGTTCAAAATTGCATGGTATTGGCACAAGGATAGAGGTACTGAACAATGGAATCGAAATGAGAGTTCTGATAAAGATCGTCACATATACAGTCATCTGATATTCGACAAGGCTACCAAGCCCACTCAGGTGGGAGAGATTGGCCTCTTTATCAAGCGGGGCTTGGAGAACTGGATATCCATATCCAAAAGAATGAGAGAAGAATACCATCTCACACCTTATACAGAAATCAACTCAAGCTGCATCAAAGATCTAAATATAAGAGTCAAAACCATAAAGACATTGGAAGATAATGTAGGAAAACATCTACAGGACCTTGTAATAGGAAGTGAATTCAGGAACTTCACAGCCAAAGCATGAGCAGCAAGAGAAAAAATAGGTAAATGGGATCTCTTCAAAATAAAAAACTTCTGCACCTCAAAGGATGTTATTAAGAAAATAAAAAGGCAGCCTACCCAATGTGAGAAAATATTTGGCAACCATATTTCTGATGAGCCTAATATCTGGCATATATAAAGAGATTCTACACATTGAAAACAATAAGACAAACAACCCATTTAAAAAATGGGCAAGTTATCTGAAAAGACACTTCCCCAAGGAAGGAATACAAAGAGTTAAAAAGCACATGAAAAAATGTTTGGTATTGCTTGCTATTAGGGAAATGTAAATCAAAACTGCAATGAGATACTTTTTACACCCATCAGAATGGCAGCTATTAAAAAAACAGGAGACTTGAAGTGTTGGAATGGATCTTCAGGAATAGGAACACTCATCCACTGCTGGTGGGATTGTAGAATGGTCCACCTACTGTGGGGATAGTTTGGTGGTTGCTCAGAAAACTAAAAATAGATCTTTCATATGATCCAGCTATTCCACTGGTGGGTAAATACCCAGAAGAACTGAAAGAAAGACATGAACCGATATATGCACAAAAATATTCATACTGACATTGTTCACCATTGCCAAAAGTTGGCATCAGCCCCGGTGCCCATCAACATATGAATGTTTAAGCAAAACGTGGTACATACATACAATGGAATATTACTCAGCTGTAAGAAAGAATAAAGTGCTAACACACGGAATAATGTGGATGAATCTTGAAGACTTTATGTTCAGTGAAGAAATCCAGGCATTGAAGGATGAACAGTATATGACCTCACTGAATTGAACTGAGGAAAGTGAGCAGTCTCTGAGAACCATTGTCTGAAAGATAGTTTAAAAAGGGAGAGAAAGAGAGGAGTAGGTGGTGAGCCATATGGACATAATCTATAGTAAAGAGATAGAATATACTTGCATATTGAAGGATAGGAGAAATGGGTAGTGATATTACTGGCTTTGGTGGCACAGGGTTGACAGATAGTTAGATTAGGAAGGGCAGGTTGGAATACCCAGGGCATGTAACTATTAATCTTGTCATTCCATGAGTCAAGACAGGGGAGTGTCATATGTCCCAGGGGGGATGTGGAGGAAGGAACCGTTAAGATCAAAAGGGAATTTAGTGGTCATGGGAAATGTTTTCAATTACCTTACACAAATGGACACAGGGCATGGCAAATATCATCAATAATTATAAAACTGTACCGTCTAATTTGTAAACTATACTGTAAAGTATTGACAAGGCTTAGTTGCTATATTTTCATATCTGAATAAAAGTTATAAGAATGCTAACATCCATTTCTAAAATAGGTTTGAATATGGGTTGGGGAAGTGGGAGGGAAGTTCGGTATATGGGAGTCTCTAGTATTCCCTGTGTGACTTTGCTGTGACTTAAAAGTTCTTTGAAAATTAAATGAAAATTTGGGAGACACTGGGGAATGAGAAGGGTAAGGTGACACATTAGGCTAAACATACGATAATACAGCGATAAAAGGAAAGAAGAATTTTTTTTATAAAAAAGATTTTTCTCCTATTTTTTTGAATGTACCAATCCACTAAATATATTTATTTTTACTTTCATTTTATTTCTTCTGAGTTTCCTTGTGTTTGTCCCTTGCATTTAGGCTTATCATTATTGTTTCTTTATCTCATTAATTGTATTTTGTTGTTATATGGGCTTCATGTTCATGTTCAAGGAAGGTTTAGATCACAGAAGGGTTACAATGGGGGCTGCAGAGGATCATTGGTGGGGTTGTGTGGATGGAGGAATCATGGTAGTAAATACATCTGAATATACATGAAAGATATATGAAATTGTTCAAATGATCAAGGGATGGGGCATGTTAACGGTTTGTAGACAATCACTCAATAAATGAGGTAATCTGAAATCCTAGCCTGGAGAGCTCTGCCACATTCTCCAAGGGAGCAGCAACAGTCCCCTGAGTGCAGGAGTAGTGTCTGGCAAAAGAGCATGGCCCAATGATGGGTGCTTTTTATTAATGACTAGCCTTATGAGTCTTTGCTCTTGTAATTGAATCTTAGCCTACTGTTATGCAGTGCCTATGTGTTGCCAACTGGGAGCCTCCTTGTTACTCAAATGTGGCCTCTCTAAGCCAAACTCAGGATATGAATGCCTTACCTAACCCCAACGTGGGACATGACTCCTCAGGATGAAACACCCTGGAAATGAGGGATTAATACCAAGTGCCAACTGGCAACATGATTGGAAAAAGACCTTGAATAAAGGAGGAAAAGTTAAAGAGAAATGAGTTCATGTGGCTAAGGCAAAATGACAACCAATGAAATCCTGAAAATTTCATTTTGGACTGATTATTTTTATTCAAAATTTTTTTTCCTTCTATATATTTGGATGAGGTGCACTATTTAATATTCTGTATAGTGTACTAGGGAAATTATAACACTTTTGATTCCCTCCCCAAATCCACACTTTTTATTTGTTATTGGCTTGTGAAATAATGTATTTTAAAACATTTTGTATCCTGTATTAGTCAGCAAAAGGAGTCCTGATACAAAATACAAGAAATCTCTTGGTCTTTATAAAGGGTGTTTATTTGGGGTAGAAGCTTCCAGTTACCAGGCCATAAAGCATAAGTTTCTTCCTTAACCAAAATCTGTTACCCTGTCTTGGAGCACGACAGCTGCTGGCATTTGCCATGGTTCAGGTTTACTGTGTTCCTCTCTTCCCAGGGCTGCATTTCTCCCTGGGCTCAGCTCCTCTGTTTCTTCCTCAAGGTCAGCTGTAGTCTATGAGGCTCTCTAAATTTGCCTCTCTCCACAGGGCCAGCTGTGAACTGGTGAATGGCTTGTCTCTTTTCCCTGGGGCCTCCTGTCCTTGCTCATCAGAACTCCAACATCAAAAACTACTTCAATTCTGTCCATTGCCATGTCTTTTTATGTTTGAGACCCCACCCACTAGTGGGCGGGGCTTAAGTACCCTACAGACTGTGGCCCAGTCAACGCCTTTATCATAACTTAATCATGCCCAGATTAACAGACCAGTTTACAAGCATCATCCCATAAATATTTTTGGAATTCATGATGATATCGAACTGCTACATATCCAGTTACCCATCTTATGCTATATATTATTTTATGGTGTATTTAAACACTTTATTGATGTCCTAGGCCACAGAGATCATTATTAATTTATCCATTCAATAGTCATTTAGGTATATGAATTTAATTAACAGATATTGTTTTTCAATCCATCCTGAAACTTGTCACTTCTGAGAATATATTTTTTTGCCTGAAGAATATTATTTTACATTTCTTTTAAAATGAGTTGTTTCTAGCATATTTTATTCGTTTTTACTCATCTGTAAAAGTATTTATTTCACTTCTTCCTGAATCATTGAGATGAATTAAATCTCAGGCTATCTACGATCTCCACTGCTTTTGAGAGCACCCTTTGGGTTGAATTTCTCCATTATGTTTTAAATGTAGTCAGTTCTTTAGAGAAGAATTTAGGGGCTTTCAGTTTTACAGCCTGCTTCCTGCCTCCCACCCCCAGGCAAAATCTGTGCACTGTGGCTCTTGGGATGGGAATGATTGCACACCTCTGAGTTACACACGTGATTTTGGAGCTAAGATTTGGTGGAGAAAGCACAGCATATTGCGTTCTTCTTGGGACCTTTCTAGGTACCAGTGCAATCATGGTCAGCACCCCATTTTGCTCAATGATTGCTACACCCAAAGCACAGCCACTGCTCAGGAGTTCCCATTTCTCCCGGACTTTGGAGACCCATCCTGATCCCTGTGCCCTGGGTTAATGTCACTGTTTGAGTCTTGTGTGGACCCCAGAGAAGAATGTTCTTACTAAGCTATTGCTGTGTGTGTAAGCCTTTTGAATGTAGGACATTTTTGTTAGATTCAGATAAGGGAATTTTCAATTAGGGCACTTTTTGTTGGAATGCTTTAGTTTAGTTAAGGGCCTCTGATTAGTTTTCAGGCACCATGATGGACTCCAATCATTGTGCTTAAGTCCTACATACATGGAACACACAGGGAAGAGTTCTGCCATGTTTAACCTGCCATGTGGGAGAGGAATCCAAGATCTCCTACAGTTGTGGAGAGACCCAGAAACCCTGAGAGGCTGAGGGAGATGTCAGAGGCTGTAGTCATGGAGCAGCTTGCAGCTGAAGACACCCAGGCCAGAGGAGAAGGAGGAGGTGTGAGCAATTGGGGCTGATGGCTCACTGCTGAGATCTGGGAGAAAGTGAATTTGGAGGAGAAAGCACAGAGAGACAAAATTTTGCCTTGGCAGGATTCCTGCAGCAGCTGACCCTTGCTAAGGCAGCATTTTAGATGATGGCTTGATTTTGACATTTTCAAAGTCTCAGAACTGTAAGCTTCAAACGTAATAAATTCCAATAAAATCCAACCTACTTCTGATATTTTGCATTGGCAGTGCTTGGGAAATGCAAACAACTGAGGACACAGTTGGAGAGCTGCCCTTTTCCCAATTAGCAGTGTGATGCTGATGCTCTATGATTTCACCAGTAAACTGTGGGTATCTCCAGACTAGGCAAGAATGAGTACAGGTAAAATGGAGGGGGAAGTGCTCTTGGCCAGGAAGGCCTGCAAAACAGGGCTTCAGGCAGGGGTGTCACAGGGTTTGGGGACTAGTATAAAGTCACAGATGCCACAGTATGATGTACCTGCCCCAGGCTGTGGTTGGCCAGATGGACAGGGAGAGATAAAAGCATGGGACCTGGGGTCTGGTGCAGCAGAGAAGTCAGGGCACACAGAGGAGTCTCTCTGCTCCTGCTCCTTTTGACCTTCCCTCCTTCCCTTGACCTCGGACCTGGACCCTCTGAGGAGACTGCCCTTACTGTATACCTCCTGGTTCTCAGGTACAGTCTCAGGTGTCCTGCTTCCAGTTCTTCATTCACCTTCTACAATTTTGGGAGAACTAAATAAAGAGCAATGCCAAGATGAACATTTTGGTGTCAGGAAAGAAATGTCAAAATTCACAAGACAGCATTGACCACTGCAATAACACCACCAGAATGAGAAACATTAGGCCAGTGACCCTAATAAATAGTACAGGAATCCTAAAAAGTCCTGGGACATAGGGCTTACAATAATAGAAGTGAGGTTGTGAGAGAGTGCAATGATTGCAGAAAACCTCAGAGGGTGTAGATGCCAGATATTCCTCAGATTAATTAATTATATAATTTTCAACACATTTTTAACACTGTTGAAAATGATGCAGACCTCTTCAATCCCAGAAGAGAATGAGGGGTTGAATGGGAAGAAGCTGATGTACACCTGAAGAAGCTGGAATATAACACGTGTTCACTGCAGTTCCCCCAAACCAGAGAGGGAACCAATCTCTCAGAACCCCAGTGAAAACCATAATCACAATTTCTGGATCCACAAAGGAGTACAAGGAAAAAGCCCTGTTCAGCACTCACAGCCTTATTTAGTGATGTGAGTCACTCTAGCATGTCTAACCTGGTGAGTAAGCAGCAGAAGGTCCATCTTCTCCTGTGGTGGTAACAGCCTTCTAACTAGACACATGAAGAGAGCAGTGTGGCCTTCTCACTGTCATGTCCATGTTCCTCATGCTTTGTGCTCACTTCTGCTGAGGGAGGCCTCCACATGTCCAGAGAGCTGTGGGTTGTGCTGAGGGTAGTGAGCACTATTCTTTATGGGTGACTATATTTGCAAAGATTTAGGGGAACTGCCCCCATTCCCAGTAATGTTACAGATACAAATCACTACCTTCAAATCAACCACTTTGTACAATTTCATTGTATACTATTTTCATTTCTTTTCAATTATAACAAAATTTTCCATGCAAAAAGTATAAAAATAATTTATATCTGTTATGGCAAACAGTCAAATTCCTTTTCTAGTCTCAACACCCATTCCTCCTTCCTCAAAATTATCTTCATTGGCAAATTCTTTTTGGGTAACATTCCTGTATGTATATACATGTATTCTCTAGTTTCACCCATCCCACAACCTATCATATATGAGAAAAATATTGGAGTACATCTTAAGAATATAAATAAAATTTTAACTTCTTAAAATACTTGAGATTAGTATTTTGAAAGGATAATTTCTGATTTAAAATAATTAGGAAACTTGGAGTAAAATAGAATGTAGGCCACTGTAGTTCAGTGGCACTTAACCTTGAATCCACATCAGAATCAGGTGAAGAAACTGAAAAAATATAAATTGTTGTGGTGCCTTAGAAGAAAATGCTACAATAATGGGCAGCATTATTTTTAAAATGGTAGTTTTGAAAATGCTTACCCAGATTGCAATGGATTGAAGAGCCAGTGAAATCAACCAGGATAATTTGAAATAAGTGGTAAGCCCATCTTTACATAAACTAAGAGAAATCTCGAGTTCTGATGCATAAATTATTGGTAACAAATTGAACACAGATTTTTGTAATTCACCTTGGAGGTAGAAGGTGCCAGGAATGATTCAAAGAAAGTATGGGATCAGGGGACTTAACTACATGTGTAATGCAGGCAAATTTATTTAGGCTGAATCTGCTTTTTATACTACTATGTTGATAACAAAAGTAGCGCATTCTTCACTAGTTCCTCAGCTTGGTACGTGGGAGTGCTGCTTGTTTCTGTGCTCCCAGACAATCTTTCTTGGGAATCCAGACCATAACCTCTTAATGGTGTGTTCATTCTGCTCTGCCTCCTCCTACTGATGTTTAAAGTATGCAGTATCCTTGGAGACATTTACTAATGTTTCTCTGCCAGTAAACATGTTTTATATATGCTTAACCCCTATGCTCCGGCTCTCAGCATCTTTTACAAATCCCCCATATTTGTTTTTTGTCCAGGGTGACTGTGCCAGTCTTAGGTTACCCTCCTCTCATGGTCTTACCCATACCTGGGACCAGCCAATTTCCATGGACAGGAGTTTCAGATTCAAGGGTTTTAAGCAGAATCAAGTTATTAGCATGGCTGGCCTTTTCATCCCTATTAATGTCAGACCACAGGGCTTTGCGAATACCACCTAATAACTTAAGAGTAGCAGACTAACAATTATCACCACATTGATGTTAGCAAGTACAGAGGTTGATTTCCACCAATGTAAGAGGTTTATTTTATTTAATTGATCTTTCACTGATTGCCAAAATTTGCTACCTTAAAGCATAGTAAGTTGATTCTGAGACATGCTCAAAATCCTTTTTTGCAAATCTGTAATTTCCATAGAAAAAATTGTTTGATGACCTATTAAATGATTTTTAATTTTTTCCCATTCATAATTCTAATCATTGTATGGGAGATGAGTGGTAAAAAAAACATTTTCATTCCAATCACACTTCAAACATCATTTTAAATTTAGATTATAGACCTGATCCCCCATTTGTGTAACAGCCATCTCTAAGACATTAAGGCTATTATTAATTTGCCCATCAACATATACCTGACTATGCAATAACTCTCTAGCATTTTTATGCCAATTTCTTACATATTGTTGTGTTTGGATATTCTCATGTATGTCACTTTCTGCCACAGCAGCAGCTGTAATCATACCTATAAGCCCTAATACAGCAACTATAATTCGTCCAATTATATGTTCAGTTCTTTTCAAATAATGATTTAGAAAGTGCCAAAGGAATTGGTTCTCAGGGGAAGACGGCCAGTAGCAATTCATATGAAACTAAAGCCATATTCCATGTCCTATTAGAACCACAGTAGAATTTTCCTGTAAAAAAGACTTTGATACACAAGTTTAAAGTGAGAAATTTCTGCAGAAAAACCCTGTTTGATTAATGCTCACACTTCCAAGAATAAAAACAATGGGATCCCATACACATAATGTAAGAAATTAAGTGGATTTACTTTTTGAACTGATAATATTAGTTTTACTGCCTTGCCATTCAAAAATTGAGCTAGTTCCAAAAACAATTTCAACAAATTCTTTTTAGATTTCTTAAGTTTAATGTCCCATAGTTGTGTGATAAATCTTCCCTGATGAGTCCAATTTAGTGATGTATTTATACTTATGATGTCCCCAAAATTCCAAAAATAGTGATGCTTTCATTAGTAGTTTTTGTTGAGTTATTAATTTTTCAACTTATGGTTGTGTTTACATTAGGTTTTGGAATCCTTATAAGGGCCCAATTCATTACAATTCTATAGGAATTATTAAAGAGCACAACCTCAGGTGAAACATGGCATGTATGCCATTAATCACTTTTTACTATGAATTGGGGGCTGTATACATGGATTGATGGATCCTATGTAGATAGGTTATTCAAGAAACGGCAAGGTTAAATTTTCAATAAATTTCCCTACCTCCTCAGGTTTTAGAGGATGGCGAAAATCAATGGGCCCAAGAAAATGAAAATTTTAATTAAAATAAACAGGGTAGGATTTGTCTCCCCAAGTCAACAATTCTAAAAGAGGTGAATTAGTAATATAAGCCCAATATGTATAATTATGTGAAGGTGCACTATTAACTGCTGAGGTTCTGAAGGTAAGCATAGCTAAGAATAACTGTGTTAGAGTGATATTCTGACTTTTAGAACTTATCATTTTTTCTACTTCTTGTGTCAGCTTCTTCAGCCTGTTAATGTCTAGGTTTCAGATATCTGGACAGGACCCAAAGCTGATCTCCTTTATCGGTAATAAGAGCAAAACCTCGACTCTATATCCTAACTTAATTTCTGCATTTTCCCATTGATTCTTATCTTTGTGCTTTCAATAAACTAGTTGTCCAATATTTGTTTCTGTAATTTTGCCTTCTTTTTGCAAGAAATGCTCTGCTGCTGATGTATATGATTCTGACCATTGGCTTAAAAATTTATTGTAAATAATGCTTGATATAATTGTTTTTGCACCTCACCATTTCCCCCTGTTTTGTTTTTGTACCATTTATAAATAGAGGTTTAACTGTTAATTTTTTATGATAAATATACATACATTCACAGGGTTACAAAATCAGGGGATACATTGATATACTGGCTTGTTTTTGGCTAGAGTCCTGGACAGATACAAGATAAATGTTAATATATATTTAGTTTAATAAGCTTATATTAAAAATTAGGGTGAGAAACAAATAACATAACTAATTAAAAGATTAAGTCAATATTGAACAAAGTTACAGAATGACAGATAAATAGAGCAGTCTTACATATATACTTACCAATATTTAGCTTTTAGCTGGGAAGTGTTGAATTGTTGAAGTAGCAATTGATACTAGAGTTTTGGTTGACTGTGTTTAGGATTAGTGAATTTTATACAATAGATGCCAACTTGTGAGTATCTTGCTAATTCCTGAGGAAGGGGCCAGCCTCCTCAGGAAGGGACACAACATTCTCTAGACAGTACATTTTAAGGTTTATACATCAATCCCTGGGCGATTGGCCAGCTCCTCCAGGGAGGAATACAACACCCACTGAAATGCACTTTATCTTTTATAATGTCTTACAAAACTTCCTTGATGTGCTTACTATTTTATTTTCAATATTTTTCCTGAAATGTGAAAAGTGTTAACTAGCAAGGCATTGGTTTGTTGATTAACAAAGTTTTCTGTATGATGCTTTACTTTTAGGATTGAGCAATACTTGCCAGACTTGTTTTTTAATACATTTAGTTTCAGGACTGTCAAAACTCAAAACAAGAGATTTACATATACATTTAATAAAACACATTTATGTGTAGTATACAAATTATTAAATTAATTAAGTATGCAATATATTGTATTAAAGTTTTGATTAGTATTTAAGTATATTATACAGAATTCATAACTGTAGTAGATTACATAACAACAGACATCCAATGAATAAACTTTTATTTCTTAAGCATTTAAGATTCTTAGTAGCATGAATAGAATGACCTCAATTTCTTCATTTTGTATTGTTTGAGGCATAGGTAAAATCAAATTAGTATTTCCTATTTGGGCTGTGTAATTAACTTGTAATTTTAATACTTGCATTGGTTTTGTTGTTAACATTATAATAAGAATTGGGGCTGTTCCTTACAGTGTTGAATATAAACTTGATTTACTGTTGGCTACTTTACAAGAAGGGGTATGTGAGCTGGCTTGACTTGTTTAAGAAAATATTAAAGAAAGCTTTAGTAAGTTTTAAAACAAAGTGAGAGTGACATAAGTGGATATTAATTTTTTGCAACAAATAGCAATATTTGGGACCACTACATGCTGCAGGGCTGTTATTTTATTTTACAGTATTTTACTATTATGCACTACCCTGGCAGCATTTAATGGCTGCTTTCTTCTTGTAGTTATAACTGAAAATTATAATTTATAACATCATATTTTATTTAATGTTATATTGAAACATTACTATATTTTCAGGAATATTATACACTTCTAAAGTATTCATATGAACTTTTTATTCATATAAATTTAATTGTATAAAATTAGAAATTTTTCATTAATTATGCAACAGTTTTATCTACTTCATTCAACTTTTATCATATGAACTTAACTATTTTCAGTATTTTACTATTTTGTTTTTAGGTTAAAGACCAACTTATAGGTGACAGTTTGAAATAATAGCTATATTTAAGGATTTGACTTTGAGAAAGCAGGTTTGAACATTGTGTTCTTTTTAAAAGTGATAAGACCTGTTTCTCCATGGAAATGATAAGGTTAAAGTACAGGAAGCTATTTTGATAAAACAGTCTTTCTTTATTGCAAACTGAATATATCAGAGAAAAAGTTTGTAAACTTTTACCAGAACAGACTATTGAATTCAGGAACTTTGAGAATGAATAAAACTTTAACTTTATATTATTACATTGTTTGATATTAAAGCTTTCAAATTTTTATACATAGACTGCTTAAATCTTACTTAGCTTTGACCATGAACATTCTTTTTCCCCATGCCTTTTGCACTTTTTGTATTTATTTAGGCTTTGTCCCACATTTTATTTTGTTTAAGTAATTAGTCATTTTATCTTAGGATAAAATGACTTTCTTTTCTTTAATAATAAAAGCAAATTCTATATACCTTCAATACTTATGTTACCACAATGATTTTGGCAACTATTTCGAAGCAAACTTTTGACAAGTCATAATTACCATCAACATTAAACAAACTTGTTAGAATAATGCTTTAATTTGAGTATAACAATTTTTATTATTTTAAACTAATATGCATATTTATTTATTAATATAAGTACTTATACAATTTTTGGCCATTTGAATACTGCTCTTTTAATAATTTTCATTTATCAATTTAATTTTACCATCCAGAGATATCAAAATATACACTGACACTGAAAAAACAGACAAATACAAAAAAGAATTATGACATACTAACAGAAACATAATGGTTACTAATTTGACCCATAATTTTCACTCCTTTGGTATGGCTGTCTTCAAGCCCCCCATCATTTCTCATCTTTGATATTACTGTTTTTAAGATTTTTTATGGAATCTGTGTTACTTGTAATATATAACCTTGTTCTTTGAAACACTTTTGTTCATAATCAGCAAGCAGCCAGGACATCTTAATCAGCACAAATAAAGTTAATCTCTAATTTAGAAGTTTATACAGATATTGAACATGTATATTTTGGATAAGTTCTCTTTCGGCATACACTTAGGCTCAAAGTTCAGATTCCTGGGAGAGGTCCTTTAATTCTTGTTCTTAATTTTGGGTATGCCCAGTGAAGGAGTAATAAACTTAATTTCAGCTGAGGAAGGATCAACAGGTGTATTGCTTTTGGTAACTGCGCTAAGTTCTGTTACAGCCTGGAGTGAATTGCTCTGTTGCTGACTGAGTAGATTTGAGGAAGGCTGGGAAATGCACTTGGAAGTTTCTCAACTTATTAATGAGACTACCATTTATATGATATTTAGAATGGCATTCCTTGGCCCAGTGTAACCATTTTTGGCATTTTTCACACAAACGAGTTGGTATTGATTTATTATTGCCCATAAATGGAGCTCTTACACTAGTTTTGATATGGCAATCTTTTTTCATATGTCCTAGTTTCCCACATTTAAAGCAATTTAAATTAGTAATCATAGGACTACGTCCCTTTAAAGCAGCTGCCAGAAGGTTCAGGTTATAAGTATTGGGCCCAATGTTTTGACATATTTTTATATAATGCTCTAAAGTCCTTCCATTTGCCTTTGTCAGATATAAAGCCTTTTTACACTCACTGTTAGCATTACCAAAACCAACAATAGAATAAGCATTTCTTTAAGATCAGGTTGAGTTACTGTCATGTTGACTACATCTGCCAGCCTTGCTACAATTCAGCATAGGATTCAGTATTTCCTTGAACAATTTTTGAAAATGATTGTACAGCCTGTCAGGGTGCACATTCGCACTCATACAATGACAATATTATCATATTGAGCATGGCGAGGAATGCCAGCCCATTGACCTGTTCCTAATATTTGTTTAGCAGTAATAGGCACTGGTGGATTTTACTGTTGATTTTGTCGTGCTTAATATTAGTTTCATGAGCCCACCAAGTTTTAAATTGAAAAAATTCTGCTGAATTATGAACAGCTTGAGCTAACAAATCCCAATCCCAGGGTATTAATCTGTTTGCTTGTGACATTTCTTGCACCAATTCTTGTGTATAAGGAGAATTTACACCATATTGAGTGCATGCTTTTTGAAAATTTTTGATAGTTTTAAAAGGAATAGGAGTATTCTCATATTATACACCCCCTTGACGACTCTTAGCATGTACTGGAATTTGAGTTACTGTTACTGGAAAAGAAAAAATATTGCATAGCCTCTGATTTTTTTTCTCTACTTCCCTGTGCTATAATTTTCATAATTGAAGAGTATGGTGGTGGCACAAAAACAAAACTTTTGGAGGGTCATCAAATTTATAGGAGGCACAGATGCTGCTTCAAAAAAAATAATTATATTTTGGATCAGACGTCTTTACGACTGCTGGAAAAGTTACATAAACTCCTTTTTTCTTTTTTTTTTCTATGAGTCATGGGTTTATCTGTTTTTGCCTTTTCATTAATTTTTTCATATATATTTTCATTAAAATCATCATTAGCTTTTTCTGCTATAGTTTTAGCAATAGCAGTATCCATTTTGATATCTTCATTTACATCTGACTCTAATGCTTCAAGAGCAACAGAAATAAGGCTAAACAAAGACCATACATAACAATGTTTCTCTACAAGAGAAAATAGTATTAGTAACTCTAGGGTCATCACAGATACCCCTGTATTCTTTAACAGGGTTTTCAAAACTTGGGAATATTCCTCTAACCGAGTCAACTGATTATCCATTTCCCTGATGATCAAGATTATTTGACTCCCCAACAGAATGCTAGGAGTCCGACCCAACAGTCCTTCTTTCCACATCACTGATACAGAGAAAAGAGTAGTCATGCCCCACGTGGGCACCATCTGTTGTAATTCAATATGGAGGTAAAGGGTGCTGGCAATGATAGAAAGAAAATTTGTGATGGGGGACCTCACTCAATTTGGAATGCAGGCAAGTTTATTTAGGCTGAAGCTGCTTTTTATACTCCAAAGCAGATAACAAAAGTAGGGCGCCTTTCATTTGTTCCTCAGCTTGGTTACATAAGAAGGCTGACTGTTTCAGTGTTCCCAGACAATCTTTCTAGTGAATTCAGAAAATAACATCTTAGTGGTGTGTTCATTCTGCTCTACCTCGTCCTACTGTTGTTTGCAGTATGCAGTGTCTTTGAAGATATTTACTAATGTTTCTCTGTAAGCAAGCATGGTTTTTAAATGCTTAACCCATTATGCCATGGCTCTCAGCATCTTTTCCAACAACAGATGAGTGTGGAAGAAGATGTGGGAGAAGCAGATTTCAGAACAAACTGCAATTGCAGTTTTCCAAGAGGAGAAAGACATATTGAATTTCACAGCCACAGCAGCTTCCTTAAAAGTTTGGCAAAAAGTTGCACAGACTGGAGGTGGGGATTCTTTGGAGATTCACATTCATTATATTTGCAGGGTTCCTCTCCAGTATCAATGTTGTAATGTTTAATGAGATTCTGCCTATGGCTGAAGGTTATATCAAATTCCTTATTTATATAGGGTTTCCCTCCACTATGAATTTTCTCATGGTCTGTGAGATTTGATTTGCTACTGAAGGCTTTCCTACATTCCTTACATATAAAGGGTTTCTATCCAGTTTGTCTTCTCTCGTATGCAATGAGGCTTGATACCTGAATGATAGCTTTCCCACATCCATCATATTCATAGGGTTTCTCTCCAGTATGTATTCTCAAATGGTTAATGAGATTTTCCTTCTGGTTGAAGGCTTTTCCACATTCATTGCATATAGAGGGCTTTTCTCCAAAATGAATGCTCTGATGTTTAATGAACTAATGCTGCTGGCTTAAGGCTTTTCTGCTTCCTTTATATTCAGTTTGATTCTGTCCACTATGCAGTTTTTCATGTTCTGTTAGATATGATTTGTACCTCAATGCAAAACTGATTGTCTTCATTTTTTTTCCTTACATACATTGATTCCCTCAAGCTTAGGTAAGCATGATGCAAATTCCTTCAAAACGAAGTTACATTCATAGGAGTGTTATATTGAGGAAAAAATGCTTGTGGTTAGAGAAATTATTTTCCCAACTTTCTTACATTCTTTGCCTCTTAAGTCTGTACTGTTGTGGAAGTGGATATAGCTTCACACACAAGCCTTTTGTTATGTGGTTCTTTCTGCTTCTTAATGTCCTGTGCTTCTTCATTGTTAGTGGGGTGCAGCAAAAGCAGTCCCTAGAGGGAAATTTAGAGCATTGAATGCATTCTTTAGAAAAGAGGAATGATCCAATAACAATCATCCAAGTGTCCAATTGGGAAGTGCAACAATAACTTCTTTTTAATTGTTCTATCATTCATGGCTCTTCTTGCTTCAAATGAGTATCATATCCAGTTTGGTGACCATAAATCAGCCCTGGAACCTTCAGTCTTCTGAATGAAAAAAAGTTGCTGCTTCCAAAAATCCATGAGTAAGGTTGCCTCAGAAAAAATGGCAACCCAGGAAATCCTGAATACTTTGTTTTGGACTGCCTATTTTTGTTCAATTTTTTTCTCTTCTATTTATTTGGATGAGATGCAATATTTAATATTCTTTGAAGTTTACCATGGAAATTATAACACTTTTGCTTCCTTTTCCAAATCTGCTCTTATTATTTGTTATTGAACTGCCATATAATGTATTTTAAAACATTTTATATCCTATATTAGTCAGCCAAGGGGGTGCTGATTCAAAATACCAGAAATTTCTTGGTTTTTAAAAAGGATATTAATTTGGGGTAGAAGCTTACAGTTAACAGGCCATAAAGCATAAGTTTCTACCTTCACCAAAGTCTGTTACCCTGTCTGGGGCCAGACAGCTGCCATCATTTGCCAGGGTTCAGGGTTCTTGGGTTCCTCTACTCCTAGGGATGTGTTTCTCTCTGTGCTCTGCTCTTCTGTTTCCTCCACAATGTCAGCTGTGGACTCTGAGGGTCTCTAAGCTTTGCCTCTCTCCACAAGGGCAGTTGTGAACTGTCAGGTGAACAGCTTGTCTCTTTGCCTGGGAGCCTCTGTCCTTGCTCAGCAGATATCCAACATAAAAAACTAATCCAGTTCTGTCATTTGCCATTTCTGTTTATAATTGAGACCCCGCCCACCAATGGTTGGGCTCAACACCCACCGACTGTAGCCCAGTCAACACATTTATCATAACTTATTCACGCCAGATTAACAAACCAGTTTACAAGCAAAATCCAATATCTCTTTTTGGAATTCATAACGATATCAAACTGCAACATATCCATTTACCCTTCTTATGTCACATATTCTTTTATCGTGTATTTTAGCACTTTATTGATGTCCTAGGCCATGGATATCATTATTACTTTATCCATTCAATAGTCAGATATATGAATTTAATTAACATATTATTTTAAAATCCATCCTGATTCTTGAAACTTCTGAGCTCATTTTCTTTCTGCATGAAGAATATTCTTTTATATTTCTTATAAAGTGGGTTGCTGCTAGCAAATGGTCTTAGTTTTTACACTTCTGTAAAGTATTTATTAGACTTCTTCCTGAAAGATTGAGATGAATTAAATCTCAGGCCCTCCATGATCTCCACTGCTTCTGAGAGCACCCTTTGCATCAAATTTCTCCGTTCTGCTGTAAATGTAGTCAGTTCTTTGGAGAAGAAATTAAGGGCTTTCAGTTTTGCAGCCTGCTTCCTGCCCCCCCAACCATCCAAAATCTGTGCACTATGGCTCTAGGAATGGGAATAATGGCAAATCTCTCTGAGTTACTCACTTGATTTTGGAGGTAAGATTCGTTGGAAAAAGCACAGTATATTGAGTTCTTATTTGGACCATTCTAGGGTCCAGTGCAATGGTGGTCAGCACCCCAGTATGCTCAATGATGGCCTCACCCTATGTACAGCCACTGCTTCATGAGTTCCCATTTTTCCCAGCCTTAGCAGGCTCCTTCTGATCCCTGTTCCATTGGTTAATGCCCTCATTTGGGTCTTGTGTGGAATGCCTGAAATTTATTCTCTTACTAACGCATTGCTGTGTGCATAAGCCTTTTGTATGTAGAACATTTTGTTTAAATTCAGATAAGGGACTTTTCAATTAGGTCACTTTGTGATAGAATGCTTTAGTTTAGTTAAGGGCCTCTGGTTAGATTTCAGACACCTGGTTTGACCCCATTGTGCTGAAGTCCTACATACATAGAACACACAGAGAAAGAGTGCTGCCATGTTTACACTGACATGTGGGAGAGTGATACAAGATCACTATTGCTGCACAGAGACTCATTAACCCTGAGAGTGTGATGTAGAGGACAGTCACTGGGAACACTGAGCAGCTTAAATCTATAGACATCCAGGCGAGAGGATAAGGGAGAGATGTGAACAATTGTGCCTGATGGCACTCTTCTGAGCTCAGGGAGAAAATGAGTTTGGAGGAGAATGCACAGAGAGACAGTCAGACCCAACATTTTGCCTTGGCAGGAGTCCAGCAGCAGCTGACCCTTGTTAAGACAGCATTTGTGATGATGCCTTGATTTGGAGATTTTTACCACCCTAGAACTGTAAGCTTTAACCCTAATATATTCCAATAAACGCCAACCAATTTCTGAATATTTTGCATTGTCAGTGCTTGGTAAACTGCAAGAGCTAGTGAAATGGGTTTTTACAGCTGCCCTGTTCCCAAATAGCAGAGTGATGTTGCTGCCCAGTGAATTCACTTGTAAACTGATGGTGTCTCCAGGAACGGTGAGAATGAGTACTGGTTGGATGGAGGGGGATGTGTTCTTGGCCAGCAAGGCCTGCAAGACAGAGAGTCAGACAGGTGAGTCACAGGGTTTGGGGACTAGTATGAAGTCACAGATGGCCCGGTATGACGTATTAACTTCATGCAGGGTTGGCCAGTTGGACAGGGTCAAATAAAAGCATGGGACCTGTGGTCTGGTACAGCAGAGGAGTCAGGGCACAGAGAGGAGACTTCCTGCTCCTGTTCCTTTTGCAGTTCCCTCCTTCCCTTGGCCTCCAGGATCAACCCTCTGAGGAGTCTGCTCTTACTGTACCCCTTCTGGATAACAGGCACAACTCAGGTCTCCCACTTCCAGTTCAACATACATCTTTTCCAATCTTGGGATAGTTAAAGAAAGAGCAATGCCAAAATGAAACCTGCTATAGTCAGGAAGCTAATGTTAAATTCATATTACAGCATTGTCTACAGCAATAACGTCACGAGAATGAGAAATACTAGGCCAATGACCCTAATAAATAGTACAGGAATCCCAGAAATTCCTGGGACCTAGGGCTGATAAGAATAGAAGTGAAGTTTTGAAAGAGTGCAATGTTTCCAGAAAACCTCAAGGGTGCAGATACCAGATAGTTCTCAGACTAATTAAATATTAAATTTTCAACACATTTTTAACAGTGTTGAAAATGATGAAGACCTCTTCAATCTCAGAAGAGAATGGAGGGGTTGGATGGGAAGAAACTGATGAACAACTGAAGAAGCTGGGATGTAACACGTGTTCACTGAAGTTCCCCCAAGATAGAGAGGGAATGTCCTATTCGGGAAACAAACTATCAGAGCCCCAATGAAAACCATCATCTATAGCAGAGGACTTTATTACACCATTATCAGTATTACACAGAACATCTAGACAGAGAATCAACAAAGTAACAAAGACTCTCAACAATACGTTAGAGGACCAGGATGTAAGAGACATATACAGAAAAATACACCCAAATAAAACAAGATTTACATTATTCTCGAGTGCAGATGGATCATTCTCCACAATAGAACACATGCTAGGCCACAGAAAAACTCTCAATGAAATCAGAAAGATTGAGATTATACAAAGTAATTTCTCTGATCACAATGGAATGAAATTGGAAATCACTAAGGGCCAGAGAAACAGGTTAGGCTCAAGGATCTGGAAGTTAAACAACACACTCTTAGACAAGCAGTGGGTCAGGGAGGAAATCTCAAAAGAAATCAGTAAATACATTGAAAATAATGAAAATTACAACACAGCATATGAAAATCTATGGGATGCAGCCAAATCTACTCTGAGAGAGAACTTCATAGCCATAAATACATATATTAAAAAATAAGAAAGAGCTAAATTGAAGACCTAACTGCATATTTGGAGGAATTGGAAACAACAACAAATTAAACCTAAAGGAAGTAGAAAGTGGGAAAAAGCAAAGATTGGAGCAGAACTAAATGAAATAGAGAATGAGAAAGCACTAGAAAAAATAAACAAAACCGAAAGCTGGTTCTTCAAGAATATCAATAAAATTGAAAAACCCTTAGGCAGACTTCCAGAGAAAAAGAGAGAACAGATGCAAATGCACAAAATAAGGAAGGAGCAAGGGGAGATGACTACTGACCACACAGAAATAAAGAATATCATAAGAGCGTTTTTGAAAAATTGTATGCCAACAAGAATGATAATTTAGAGGAAATGGATAATTCTAGAAATTCACAAAAAGCCTACATTGATGAAAGTAGAAATTGATTAACTCAAAAGTTCAATTACATATAAAGACATAGACTCATTTATCAAAAACCTCCAACAAAGAAGAGCCCAGGACCAGATGACTCCACAGCTGAATTTTACCAAACAGAGAGAGCTAATGCCAATTCTACTTAAGCTTTTCAAAAAAATGGAAGTAGAATCAATATTGCCTGACTCATTCTACGATGCCAAACTTGCCGTGATACCAAAACCAAACAAAGATACCACTAGAAAGAAATTTACAGGCCAATTACTCTAATGAAGCTAGATGCTAAAATCCTCAACAAAATACTTGCTAATCACATTCAACAATGTATCAAAAGGATTATACACCATGATCAACTGGGTTTTATCCCGGGTATGCAAGCATGTCTCAATATAAGAAAAATAAACAATGTAATACACCAAATAAACAAAATGAAAGAAAAAAAATCACATGATCATCTCTATAGATGCAGAAAAAGCATTCGAAGAAATACAGCACTCTTTCCTAATAAAAACACTGCAAAAGAAAGGAATAGAGGGAAATTTTGTGAATATGTTAAGGGGTATGTATGAAAAACTCAAAGCTAACATCATCTTCAATGGTTAATTCCTAAAAGCCTTCCCTCTGAGATCGGGAACAAGACAAGGATGCATACTATCACCACTCCTATTTAACATTGCCTTAGAAGTACCTGCTTGAACACTGAGGCAAGAAAAGGATATAAAAGGCATCCAGATTGGAAAAGAAGAAGTAAAAATTTCATTATTTGCAGATGACATGATCCTATGCATAGAAAGCTGAGAGAAAGCTACAACAAAGCTTCTAGAACTTTTAAAGTAGTTCAGCAATGTTGCAGGCTATAAGATCAATGCTCAAAACCAGTAACAATTCTGTACACCAATAATGCGCAGAGGAGGAAATCAAGAAAAATATTACATTTAAAATAGCAATTAAGAGAATCAAATACCTAGGAATAAATTTAACTGAATATGTAAAGGACTTATATATATTAAATTGCACAACACTGTTAAAGGAAATCAAAGACTTAAATTAATGGAAAAATATTACCTGTTCATGGATAGGAAGACTAAACATCATCAAGATGTCTATCCTACCCAATCTACTCTACAGAAGTAATAAAATCCCAATAAAAATCAACACTATATTTTTTAAGGAACTGGTAAAAGTAATCACAAAATATATATGGAAAGGTAAGAGGCCCTGAATTGCCAAACACATATTGAAAAAGAAAACTGAAGTTGGAAGTATCACATTATCAGACTTTAAAACATATTAAAAAGCTACAGTGATCAA
Organism: Tolypeutes matacus; assembly: GCA_026826555.1. Classification (NCBI taxonomy): domain Eukaryota; kingdom Metazoa; phylum Chordata; class Mammalia; order Cingulata; family Chlamyphoridae; genus Tolypeutes; species Tolypeutes matacus. Next base: position 798,969 of record JAKSZT010053859.1, on the reverse strand, counting down.
AACTGCATGGTATTGGAACAAGAATAAACCTAGTGACCAATAGAATCGAATTGAGAGTTCTGGTATAGATCATCGCATATACAATTATCTAATATTTGACAAGGCTACCAACCCACTCATTTGGGAGAGAATGGTGTCTTTAACAAGTGGTGCTTGGAGAACTGGATGTCCAGATCCTAAAGAATGAGAAGAATATCATCTCACAACTTATACAAAAATCTACTCAAGATGGATGAAAGATGTAAATATAAGAGCCAAAACCATGAAGACCTTGTAAGTTAATGTAGGAAAGAATCTACAGGACCTTGTAATAGGAAATGGTTTCATGAACATCACAGCCAAAGCATGAGCAGCAAGAGAAAAAATAGATAAATGGGATCTCCTCAAAATTAAGAACTTCTGCACTTCAAAGGATGTTATTAAGAAAATCAAAAAGCAGCCTCCCCAATGGGAGAAAATATTTGGCAACCGTATATCTGATAAGAGCCTAATATCCGGCATATAAAAAGAAATCATACAACTTGAAAATAAAAATTCAACCAACCCATTAAAAAAATGGACAAGTGACCTGAAAAGACACTTCTCCAAGTATTGTAATTCAACATGGAGGTAGACGGGACCGGGAATGATCCAAAGAAAGTTTGGGAACAAGGAACCTCACTCCATGTGGAATGCAGGCAAGTTTATTTAGGCTGAAGCTTCTTTTTATACTACAAATCTGATAAAAAAAAAAGTAGGGCATCTTTCACTAGTTCCTCAGCTTGTTACATGAGAGTGCTGCCTGTTTTTCTGTGTTCCCAGATAATCTTTCTTGGGAATTCAGACAATAACATCTTAGTGGTGTATTCATTCTGCTCTGCCTCCTCCCATTAATGTCTGCAGTATGCAGTGTCTTGGAGACATTTACTAAAGTTTCTCTGCCAGCAAGCATGCTTTTTAAATGCTTAACCCTTTATAATCTGTCTCTCAGCATCTTTTCCAACAATTCACCTGTTTTTGTTTTTTGTCCTGGGTGACAGTGCCTGTCTTAGGTTGCCCTCCTCTGAAGGTCTTACTCGTCAGTGACCACCAGACAAGCTACATGGACAAGGGTCTTGAGAGTTAAGGGTTTTAAGCAGAATCAAGTGTTTGGCATCACTGGTCTTTCCAACCCTATTAATGCAGTACAACAGGGATTTTGAAATGATTCGTAATACAGTTAAGAGTAGCAGAGCACCAATGTTCACCACACCGAAGTTAGCAAGTACAGAGGTTGATTTCCACCAATGTAAGGTGTTTATTTTATAGAATTGATCTTTCACTGATTGCCAAAATTCACTACCTCGAAGCGTAGTAAGTTGATTCAGAGACATGCTCAAAATCCTTTTTTGTAAATCTGCAATTTCTATAGATAAATTTGTGTGATGACCAATTAAATGATGTTTAATTTTTTCCAATTCATAGTGGGAATCATTGTATGACAGAGGAGTGATACAAAAAACACTTTTAATCCAAACACACTTCAAACCTTGTTTTAAATTTAGATTATATATTTGACCTCCCATTTGTGTAAAAGCCATCTCTAAGTCATTAAGCCTATTATTAATTTCTCATCTATATATGCCTGACTATGCCATAACTCACTAGCATTATGATACCAATTTTTAACATATCATTGTGTTGGGACATTCTCATGTAGGGCACTTACTGGCACAGCAGCAGCTGTAATCATAACTATAAGCCTTAATACAGCAGCTACAATTAATCCAATTAAATATTTGGTTCTTTTCATATAATGATTTAGAAAGTGCCAAAGCATTTGACTATCAGGGGAAGACTGCCAGAAGCGATACATGTGAACCGTAAGCCATATTCCTTGATGCCATCATCGTATTTGAACTGCAGTAGATCTCTCCTGAAAAACAGTTTCTGATACACAAGTGTAAAGGGAGCAATTGCTGCAGAAAAGCCATGTTTGATTAATGCTCACTATTCCTACTAAAAAACAATGGGAACCCTACACATACTTTAAGAAACTAAGTGGATTTCCTTTTTAAACTAGTAATATTAGTTTTACTGCCTTGCCATTCAAAAATTGACTAGTTCCTAAAAATAGTTTCCACAAATAATTTTAGTTTTGTTAAGTTTAGTGTCCCATAGTTGTGGGATAAATCCTCCCTGATGAGTCCAACTTAGTGACATATTTATACTTATGATGTCCCCAAAATTCTAAAAATAAGGATAGCTTTCAATAGTTTGTTTCTGTTGAATTACTAATTTTTCAACATATGGTTGTATTTATATTAGGTTTTGGTATCCCAATAAAAGCCCAATAATTTACAATTCTATAGGAATTATTAAAGAGCACAATATCCCATGAACCATGGTATGTATGCCATTTATCACTTTGTACTATGATTTGGGGGTCGTTTTTTATTTTTGTAGCATTTAGAAATAGAGGTTTAACTGTTAGTTTTTTGTGAAAGTATACATACATTCACAGGTTTACTCAATGAGGGGATACACTGATAAACTTGGCGTATTTTTGGCTAGAGTCTGGAATACATACAAAATAAATGTTAATATATATTTATTTTAATAATATTTATTATTATTAAAATTTATTTTAATAATATTTATTTTATATTGACAATTAGGGTGAGAAACAAATAACATAACTAAATAAAAGATTAAATCAATATTGAACAAAGGTACAGTATGACAGATAAATAGAGCAGTTTTATATATATAATTACCAATATTTAGATTTTAGCTGGGAACTGTTAAAGTAGCAACTGATACTAGAGTTAGGTTGACTGTGTTTAGGATTAATGAATTTAATACTATAGATGCAAACTTGTGAGTATTTTGGTAATTACCGAGGAAGGGGCAGCCTCCTCAGGAAGGGACACAACACTCCCTGAGCAGTACATTTTAAGGTTTATGCATCAATCCCTGTGAGAGTGGCCAGCTCCCCCAGGGAGTAATACAACAGCTGTTGAAATGCACTTTTTAAAAAATTTGTTATAAAACATCCTTGATGTGCTTACTATTTTAATTTCCAATATTTTTCCAGAAATGTGAAAAGTGTTAACTAGCAAGGCATTGGTTTGTTGATTAAGAAAGTTTTGTGCATGATGCTTTACTTTTAGGCTTGAACAATACTTACTAAGCTTGTATTTTAGAAAGATATTTAGTTTCATGACTGTTCAAAACAAAAGACATATATATATATATATATACTTAATAAAATACCTTTATGTATAACAAACAATTTATTTAATTATTTATATATGCAATGTACTGTATTAAAGTTTTGATTAGTATTTCAGTATATTATACATAATTCATAACTACAGTCGATTATACAACAACGGATATCCAATGAATAAAATTTTATTTCTTAAGCATTTAAGATTCTTAGTAGCATGATTAGAATGACCACAAATGTTTTTTTATTTTGTATAGGTTAGACATAGGTAAAAACAAGTTAGTATTTCCTATTTGTGCTGTGGGGTAATACATTAACTTGTAATTGTAATACTTGCATTGGTTTTGTTGTTACCATTATAATTAGAATTGGGGTTGTTGCTTACAGTGTTGAATATAAACCTGACTTAATTTTGGCTATTTTACAGGAAGGGGTATGTGGCCAACTTGACTTCTTTAAGAAAATATTTTAGAAAGATTTAGCAAGTTTTAAAACAAAGTGATAGGGACATAACTGGATATTAAATTTTTGCAATGAACTAGCAATATTTGGGACCATTGCATGCTGCAGTGTTGTTATTTTATTTTACTATAATTTAATGTTATGCACTATCCCGGCAGCATTTAATGGCTGCTTTCTTCTTGTAGGTATAACTAAAAATTATGATTAGTAACATTATATTTTCTTTACTATTATATTGAAATATTATTATATTTTCAGGAATTTTATACACCTTTAAAGTATTCATATGAACTTTTTTATTCATAAACTTTAATTGTTATAAAAGTAGAAAATCTTTTAATTATACAAGTTTTAAATATTTCAACTGATATCACATGAACTTAATTATTTTTAGTAATTTACTTTTTTTAGGTAAAAGACCAAGTTATTTGTTACAGTTTGAAATAAAAGCTATCTTTAAGTATTTGACTTTTAGAAAGGAGGATCGAACATTGTGTTCTTTTAAAGAGTGACACGACCTGTTTCTCCATGGAAATGATAAGATTAATGTACAAGAAGATATTTTGATAAAACAGACTTTATTACATACTGATTATTGAGGAGAAAAACTTTGTAAACTTTTAATAAAACAGTCTACTGACTTGAGAAATTTTGAGAAAGAATAAAACTTTAACTTTATATTATTGCATTGTTTGACATTAAAGCTAGTAAATTTTTGTAGATAGACTGCTTAAATTTTACTTAGCGTTGATCACAAAATTCATTTTTCACAAGCACTTTTATATTTATACAGGTTTTGTCCCACATTTTACTTTGTTTTAATAACTAGCTATTTTATCTTAGGATAAAATGACTTTCTTTTCTTTAATAATAAAAGCACATTCTATATATCTTCTATGCTTAGGTTACCACAATGATTTTGGAAATTACTTCCAAACAAACTTCTGAGAACATATAATTACCATCAACATTAAACAAACTTGTTAGAATAATGATTTAATTTGAGAATAAATATTTTTATTATTTTTAACTAATATCCATATTTATCTATTAATATAAGTCCTTATTTAATTTTTTGCCATTTGAATAGAGCTCTTATAATAATCTTCATTTATCTACTTAATATTACCATCCAGAGGTATCAAAATGTACACTGACACTGAACAAACAGACAAATACTGAAAGAATTATGATACACTAACAGGAACATACAGCTTACTAATTTGACCCATAATTTTGACTCCTTTGGTATGGCTGTCTTTAAGCCCTCCATCATTTCACATCTTTGATTTTACTGTTTTTAAGATTTTTTTCTGGAATCTGTGTCACTTGTAATATATAAGCCTGTTCTTTGAAACACTTTTGCTCATAATCAGCCACCAGCCAGGACAACTTAAACAGCATAAATACAGTTATGCTCTAATTTAGCTGTTTATACAGGTATTTCACATGTATATTTTGGATTACTACATTTTAGGAGTACACTTAGGCTCAAAGTTCAGATTTCTGTGATAGGCCTTTTAATTCCTGTTCTTAATTTTGGGTATATTCAGTGAAGGACTAATAAACTTAGTTTCAGCTGAGGAAGGATCGACAGCTGTACTGCTTTTGGTAATTGCCTTAAGTTCTGTTACAGGCTGGAGTGAACTACTCTTTTGCTGACTAGGTAAATTTGAGCAAGGCTGGGAAATGTGCTCACATTATTTGTCTGAGGGCCTTGAGGAAGGACCACTTGGAAGTTTCCCTACTTATTAATGAGACTACCATTTTATGGTATTTAGAATGGCATTACTTGGCCCTGTGTAACCCTTTTTGGCATTTTGGACACACAACACTTGGTATTGATTTATTATTGATGTTAAATGGAACTCTTACACTAGTTTTGGCTGGGCAATCTCTTTTCATAACACCTGGATTCCCACATTTAAAGCAATTTAAATTATTAATCATAGGACTACATCCCTTTAGAGAATCTGCAAGAAGGTTCATGTTATAGGTACAAGGAACAACGTTTTGGTATATTTTTATATAATCATGTAAACTTCTTCCATTTGCCTTTATTGGACATAAAGCTTTTTTACACCCACTGTTAGCTTTATCAAAAGCCAACATTAGAACAAGCATTTCTTTAAGATCAGATTGAGTTACAGTCTGGTTGACGGCATCTGACAGCCTTGCTAAAAATTCAGCATAGCGTTTAGTATTTCCTTGAAATTTTTTTGAAAATGATTGTACAGTCTATACAGGGGTGGAGATGCTTTGCCAGGCAGCTAGGCAACAAAATTGCACTTGTACAATGGCAATATTATCATATTGAGCTTGCCGAGGAATCCCAGCCCATTGACCTGCTCCTAATATTTGTTCAGCAGTAATAGGCACTGGTGGATTTTGCTGTTGATTTCATCATAAAACAATATTAGCTTCATCAGCCCACAAAGTTTTTAAATGTAAAAATTCTGCTGAAATTAGGACAGTTTAAGCTAACAAATCACAATCCTAATGTATTAACCTCTTTTCTTGTGCCATTCCTGGCACAAATTCTTGAGTATAAGGAGAATTTACACCATATTGAGGGCATGCTTGTTTTAATTCTTTGATAGTTTTAAAAGTAATAGAAGCATGCTCATATTGTACACCCCCTTGGGGATTGTTAGCATCTACTGGAATTTAGTTACTGTTACTGGAAAAGTAAAAAAAAAAAAAATGCATAACCTCTGAATTTATTTCTCTACTTCCCTGTGCTATACTTTTCATAATTTAAGAGGATGGTGCTGGCAGTAAAACAGAAACCTTTGGAGGGTCATCAAATGTTGTAAAACATGGATCAGTAGATACCTTAGGAGGTGCAGATGCTGCTTCAATAAAGTAAATCATCTTTTAGAGCAGACGGCTAAACGACCAGTGGAAAAGTTTCATAAACTCCCTTTTCCTTTTTTTTTTCTTTTTCACTTGACATGGATTTATCTGTTATTGCCTGTTCATTAATTTTTCATATATTTTTTCATTAAAATCATCATTAGCTTGTTCTGCTAGAGTGTTAGCAATAGCAGTATCCATTTTAATATCTTCATTTTCATCTGACTGTAATGGTTCAAGAGCAACAGAAATAATACTATAAAAATACCATACATAACAATGGTTCTGTACAAGAGAAAAGAGTTTTAGTAACTCTAGGGTAATGACAGATACCTCTGTATTCTTTAAGAGGGTCTTCAAAACTTGGGAATATTCCTCAAACCGAGGCGACTGATTACCCATTACTATGATGATCAAGATTATTCGACTCAACAACGGAGTACCAGGACCTTCTGACCCAGCATTCCTTGTTTCCACGGCACTGATCCAGAGAAAAGAGTATTCTTGCCCCTCATTGGGCACCATCTGTTGTAATTCAACATGGAGATAGATGGTGCCAGGAATAATCCAAAGAAAGTTTGGGATCACTGGACCTCACTCCATGTGGAATGCAGGCAAGTTAATTTAGGCTGAAGCTGCTTTTTATACTACAAATCTGATAACAAAACTAGGGAATCCTCATTCGTTCCTCATCTTGGTACATGAGAGCCCTGCATGTTTCTATGTTCCCAGACAGTCTTTCTTGGGAATTCAGACAATAACATCTTAGTGGTGTGTTCATTCCGCTCTTCATACTCCAACAGATATCTGCAGTATACACTGTCCTTGGAGACATTTACTAATGTTTCTCTGCCAGGAAACATGCTTTTTAAATGCTTGACCCTTTATGCTCTGGCTTTCGGCATCTTTTCCAACATCCAATGAAGAAAAACAATGGAAAAATAAAAAAATGCTCGACTTCGCTTTCTATCAGGGAAATGCAAATCAAAACTACAATGAGATACAATCTTACACCCATGAGAATGTCAATTATTAAAAAAAAAACACATCTTTGTAGGATCTCATAGAACACCAAAGAGGATATGACCCCACGCAGAGGGGCTCCTGAAGGAACTGGGAATACCCAGGTCCTACCTAAGTGGGGATAGCCCCAGAGATTGATGCCTTATTAGTGGGCTCTACTGCCGCTTTGTTCCCGGGCCTGAGGGTGATCAGCCCTGCTGCAGCCCGGGGGGCGACACTGGCTAGTTATGGGCCGTCCGGTGTGCACTCCGGGAACGGCGAGGGTGAGGAGGTTCTCAGGGAGCGGCGTCGGGTTGGGGGCTCCCTGGTCTCCACGGCTCAGGTGTGGGGGGTATCTGGTAAGGACCGCGCGTGAAAGAAAGACTCGAGACCTT
>JAKSZT010053859.1:685783-781064 GCA_026826555.1 Tolypeutes matacus | reverse complement strand
GAAGAGGGAGAGAGGGAAAAGGGGAATGGGGGAGGGGGTTATGTTGCGCGGGCAAGGCCACAGCAAGGCCTGCAGTTTGTAGATACTGCACTCTACCTTGTAATCTGTGCTCCTGAGAGTGGCAGAGATAGACTCAAATAAGCTCTCCCTGCACATGATCCATCAGTCCCTTCCATTCAAACCTAAGTGTGATGCTAGAGTTTTTAGGTGTACTTCTAGAGACTGGAGCCTCTGGCCTACCTATGTGCCAGCAGTGCATTGCATCTTGGTGGAGCTGCAACTCCTATCCTACAGATCAATTGACACATCCAAGACAACTGGTGGGGTAATGATGATGGGCAACAGCCATCGCAGGGAATGTAGATGGCCTGTAGCTACAGGTACGATAATCCTGTCCAGTGTATCCATGGGATATAAGCCCTCTCTGACTTGGAGCTGGAGTTGATATCACCATCCCGGTCCCCTCAGGATTCGGGTAAGAGCTATGGACTAGACTGGACTTAATGGTATTCTGTTGTAGACATATTGTAATTCAAGCAATGGAAGAAATTATAACAGTGGGGTGGAGCCTTTAGCAGCTGGATGCTTTCAGGGCAGAGAGGGAAAGGGCAGTTGAAAAATAGGGACACTTTTGGGAATTGGGGATTGTCCTGAGTGACATTGAAGCAACGGATGTAGGCCATTTTACATCAGGATATACCTGCAGAACTGTGTGGGAGTCAGTGTGGTGTACAATGTGAACTGTGGTCTATGCTTGGTGACATGGCCCCAGGATGTGTATATCCATTGTGGGTGATGTACCACAGTGAAAAAGGATGTTTGTGTGGGATGAAATGGGAGGTGTTGGAGGTGGGGAACATGGGAAAATCTGTAATTTCTGTTTAATATTTAGGTAATCTATGCACATTTAAAAATATATATATATATATATACAAAAATACCATTTAAGTAAGCAAATACAAATATGTGCAGATATATTTATATAACACTTTACAAATATTAGTATGTATTGTGAAAAATTTGATGCTTACCCACAATAAAAAAAAGTAAAAAAAAGAAAGAAAATGCTAACATAATGGGCAGCATTATTTTTAAAATGGTAATTTTTTAAATGCCTAACCAGAATGTAATGAATTGAAGAACGAGTGGAAACAACCAGAATTATTTTAAATAAGTGGGAAGCCCATCTATACATATACTAAGAGAAATCTCGAGTTCTGATGCATAAATTAGTGGTATCAAATTGAACACAGATGAGTGTGGAAGAAGATGTGGAAGGGCAGATCCCAGAAATAACTGTAAGTGCATTTTTCCATGAGGAGAAATATATCTTGAACTGCACAGTCACAGTTGCTTCCTTGAAAGATTGGCAACAGGTTCAAACCAAGAAGAGAACGGATGGTGTGGATGGGAAGAAGCTGATGTATAAATGAAGAAGCTGGAATGTAGCACATGTTCACTGCAGTTCCTCCAAGCCAGAGATGTAAAGTCCTGTTTGGGTACCAAATTTTCAGAGCCCCAATGAAAACCAACATCATATGTTTAGGACGCACAAAGGAAGATAGGGGTGAGCCATGCTCAGCACTCACAGCCTCAGTTAGTGATGTGAGTTACTCTAGCGGGTCTTCACAAGAGAGTAAGCAGAAGGAAGTCTGTCTTCACCTGTGGTGTTAACAGCCCTCTAACAGGACACGAGTAGAGAGCAGGGTGGCCTACAAATGGTGACGTCCATGCTCCTTGTGCTCCGTGCTCACTCTGGCTGTGGGAGGCCTCCACCATCCAGGCAGGTGTGGAGGGGGCCGAGGGGAGTGATCACTTTTCCTTTATGGGCAACTGTATTTGCAAAGTGTGAGGGGATCTCCCCCACAGTAATGTTGCATATAAAAATCAATATCTTCAAAATCAACCACTTTGTATAATTTCATTTTGTGTTATTTACATAATTTCTTTTTAATTATAATAGATTATCAGTGCAAAGAGTATAAAACTAAATTGAGTTTTTATGGCAAACAGCCAAATTCCTTCTCAAACCCCAATATTCATTCCTCCCTCCTCAGAATTATCTGCATTGGCAGTTTCTTTTGGGTACAGATTTCTGTTTGTAAATACATGCATTCTGGAGTTTAATCTACTCCACATCCTGTCACATATAAGAAAAAATTGAAGTACAGCTTAAGAATATAAATAAATTTTCTAAATTCTTGCTATACTTGATTAGAAGTATATCATCTAATTATGAAAAGATAATTTCTGATTTAAAATTATACAGAAAATTAGAGTGAAGTAGAAAGCAGGACATTGTACTTCAGTGGCTGTTAAACATGAATCCATGTCAGTCTCAGGTGAAGAAACACAAAAAATAAAAATGTTTGGGTGCCTTGTAAGAAAATGCTTCAATAATGGCCAGCATCAATTTTGAAATGATAATTTTTTAAATGCTTACACGGAATGTAATGGAATGAAGATACAATGAAAACAACCAGGATAATTTGAAATAAGTGAAAACCCAATCTTTACATTAACTAAGAGAAATCTCAAAAACTGATGCATAAATTAGTGGTAAAAAATTGAACACAGATGAGTGTGGAAGAAGATGTGTAAGCAAATACACATATATGCATATATATTTATATATCATTTTACAAATGTTTGTATGTATTGTGAGAATTTTGATTTTTACTCATAATAAAAAAAAAGGAACAGATCTCAGAACAAACTGCAAGTGCACTATTCCAAGAAGAAAAAGACATCATGAATTGCACAGTCACAGCCTCTTCCTTAAATGATTGGCAACCAGTTGCAAAGACTGCAGGTGGAGATTCTTTGGAGATTCACATTCCTTACATTCACAGTGTTTCTCTCCAGTATGAATGTTGTAATATTTAATGAGATACTACTTCCAGCCTAAGGCTATTCCACATTGCTTACATATATAGCGCTTCCATCCACAATGAGTTTTCTCATTGTTGGTGAGATTTGATTTGCTACTGAAGACTTTCCTACATTCCTTACATATATAGGGTTTCTCTCCTGTTTGTCTTCTCTGGTGTGTAATGAGGCTTGATTTCTGAATAAAAGCTTTCCCATATCCATCATATTCATAGGGTTTTTTTTTTTTTTAGTATGTGTTCTCAGATGGTTAACCAGGTTTTCCTTCTGGTTGAAGGCTTTTCCACATTCATTGCATATATAGGGTTTTATTCCAGGATGAATACTCTCATGTTTAATGAAAAATTGCTTTTGGTTGAAGGCTTTTCTGCATTCTTTACATTCTTTTTGTTTTTGTCCACTACGAATTTTTTGATGTTTTGTGAGACATGATTAGTACCTAAAGGCTTTTTTACATGCCTTACTTGCATAGTGTTTCTTTCCATTAGGAAATCTCTCGTATCTGAGATTTGACACTTGAATGAAAGCTTTCCCACATATATATGATTTCTCACCAGTAAGAATTTTCTGATGAATAAAGAGGATTTCTGTCAGGTTGAAAACTTTCCCACATGTAATACATTTCTATGCTTGTTCCCCTGTATGGCTTTTAAAATGAGGTGTAAAATATGAGTGCAAAGAGCAGACTACATTCAGGACACTCATATGGTTTCTTTCTAGTTTGAATTTTCTCATATTCCATGAGGTTTTGTTTCAGATGGAAGCAGTCCTATGTTCATTAGTATACTAACTAATGTGTGACTCTTTCATGCTCAATGAGATTTAATGGCTGGCTGAAGGATTTCCCATATTCTTTTAATACACAGAGTTTTACTCCTGCATGTTTGTTTTTTTTTTTTTTTTTTGATTATTTTTTTTTTATTATGGGTAAAAATCAAAATTCTCACAATACATATAAACATCTGCAAAATGATATATAAATATATATGCATATATGTGTATTTGCTTACAAAAATGTTATATATATATTTTAAGAGGTGCTTAGATTACCCAAAATATTATAAGAAACCCACTGGGATCCCCATGTTCCTCACCTCCCACACCTCCCATTTGGTGGTGCAGCACTGGGGGGTGGTTGGATTAGGAAGGGTTGATCCTGCATGTTTCTTTGTTTGTTTGTTTGTTTGTTTTATTGCAACAAGCAGTATTTGTTTAATATGTTAAATAAAACCACAAATGTTGTTCTAGGTCTATCAATTTCCAATTGTCTACATCCAACCTGTGAAGAATCAGCCTTCAAAAGTAAAGATTCCCTTTTCCCATTGATACACTCAATTATTTGACTAAGTAAAATAAGGAACTTTCAGTGTTTTGTGAAAATATATTAGGAAACCAGGTTTGCTGCAGTCAAAGTGATTGACAATAAATATTTGTCATACAAAGATATATTTTTAAAAATTCAGAATAATACATTTTCTTTTTAGAAAAGGTTCAAAATGCAATTTCCTACAGTCTCTAATACTAATAATTTAAAATAACTATGCAGGTGGTAAAATCTTCATCACAGTTTATATTGTACCTAATATTAGGAATATCTAGAGATGGAAGAACAATGGCTGCACCAAATTTCATATCCAGTGTTCAACAAGAGGACTGGCAAATGCATTTCCCTTGGTTCAATATGAGATTCTGGCAAACGTGTTTTCCTCAAGTGTGAAATAATTAACTGCGTACAGAAATATTTTCAAATTTTCAAACTTCAGAATCTATTTTTGTGTTTCAGCTTGTGATTTGGCCAAATAAATTGCTCCTGTGTCATAACAAAGAAACAGGAAATCTACATACTCCAAAGCACATAAAGATTGTGATTGGAATTCTTTATTCAAAGTTAGGAATAAATTCACATTTCATTAGGTGGAGAAATTTGCATCATTATTCATAAATCAAATGATTTCTTTTTTTTTGTTGTTATCAAATCAAACTTTATTGTTATAGATTTTAGATGGTAAATTTAACCCCATATAAATACAAAACAAACATCTGAAAAACATACACAGAAAGAAATGAGAAGGAACAAAAATTGTTCACTACAAAAAATTAAATCAATATGAAAGTAAGGAGTAATAGAAGAATTGAGGGACATGAAAGATTTAAGACTTACAAACTTAAATGGTATAGCTATACTATATTTCAAAGAAGTTTTTAAAAATTATGTAGGGACTTCTCTGTTTCCTTGCATGTGGTATCATTGCCATGTTCACCTCCCAGACACCACTGCCATGCTGAGTATGAGAGACACAGAGCACATAGATTGTTGACTTCATTCCTTAATGCATAGCTTCACTGTCTACATTTAAAGATAGGGAAAAGTGTGAGATTTCTAGCTTTTGGAAGGTATAAACCTACTCCAAAGAAACTGGGTAATATTGTAAATAACAAATGAAAATATGAATAATATTTCTCTCAGCATTTTAAATGCTAATAAAATTCCTTATTATGTTTTTTTTCTTTGCACATTCTGTCTTTTTATATTATTTTATTTTATGTGCATATATGTGTATTTGCTTACAAAAATGTTATTTATATATATATATATACATATATTTTAAGAGGTGCTTAGATTACCTAAAATATTACACGGAACCCACTGGGATTCCCATGTTGCCCACCTCCCACACCTCCCACCACATCCCACACAAACATCTACCACAGTGTGGCCCACCAACCTCAATGAATTTACACATCCTGGAGCCTTGCCACCAACCATAGACCACAGTTCACACTGTAGACCACACTCTCTCCCACTCAGTTCTGAGTGGTGTGTGCTGATTTAAAATGGCCTACATCCATTGCCACAACAGTACTCAGGACAACCTCCAACTCCCAAAGAAGCCCCTGTATTTCAACTGCTCATCCCCTCCCTACCCAAAAACTGTCAAGTGGCCACTGGCTCCACCACATTGTTATAATTTCTTGAATTGCAAGAATCACCATATGTGAGCAAGAGAATACCATCAAGTCCACTCTAGTCCATAGTTCTTCCCCCAATCCAGAGGCAACTGGGATGGTGATGTCCACTCCAACTCCAAGTGAGAGAGGGCTTATATCCCATGGATATGGTGGGTGGGATGATCCTGCCTGCAGATGCACGCCCTCTCCATTTCCTGGGATGGCCATTTCCCATCGTTGTCTCCTCACCAGGTGACTTGGATGAGTCCATTGAGCTGTAGGGTAGGAGTTGCAGTTTCACCTAGATTTCATGAACCTAGATGCTAAAATCCTTAACAAAATACTTGCTAATCGCATTCAACAACATATCAAAAGGATTATACACCATGACCAAATGGGTTTCATCCCAGGTATGCAAGGATGGTTCAATATAAGAAAATCAATAAATGTAATACACCACATAAACAAACTGAAAGAAAAAAATCACATGATCATCTCCATAGATGCAGAAAAAGCATTCGACAAAATACAGCACTCTTTCCTCATAAAAACACTACAAAAGATAGGTATAGATGGAAACTTTCTGAAAATGATAAAGGGTATATATGAAAAACCCAAAGCTAACATCATTTTAAATGGTGAAATCCTAAAAGCCTTCCCTCTAAGATCGGGAAGAAGACAAGGATGCCCACTATCACCACTCCAATTTAACATTGTCTTAGAAGTACTTGCAAGAGCACTGAGACAAGAAAAGGACATAAAAGGCATCCAGATTGGAAAAGAAGAAGTAAAAATTTCATTATTTGCAGATGACATGATCCTATACATTGAAAGCCCTGAGAAATTGACAAGGCTTCTAGAACTTATAAAGGAGTTCAGTAATGTTGCAGGCTATAAGATCAATGCTCAAAAATCAGTAGCATTTCTATACACCAATAACCAGCAAAGTGAGGAGGAAATCAGGAAAAAAATACCATTTACAATAGTAAACAAAAGAATCAAATACCTAGGAATAAATTTAACTAAAGATGTAAAGGACTTATATACAGAAAACTACACAACACTGTTAAAGGAAATCAAAGAAGACTTAAATAAATGGAAAAATATTCCCTGTTCATGGATGGGAAGATTAAACATCATCAAGATGTCTATCCTACCCAAACTAATCTACAGATTTAATGCAATCCCAATAAAAGTCAACACTATATTTTTTAAGGAACTGGAAAAACTGACCACAAAATATATTTGGAGAGGTAAGAAGCCCCGAATTGCCAAAGATATATTGAAAAAGAAAAATGAAGTTGGAGGTATCACATTACCTGACTTTAAAACATACTACAAAGCTACAGTGATCAAAACTGCATGGTATTGGCACAAGGATATACCTACTGACCAATGGAACCGGATTGAGAGTTCTGATATAGATCCTCGCACATACAGTCATCTGATATTTGACAAGGCCACGAAACCTGCATGTTTCTTTGATGTGACTTTATCATTCCCAAATTCATGAAAACCAAATTGTTTCTCTGAAGGATTCATTCTCGTGTATATCATGAGGTTGAATTTCAAAGAAAAATTCACATTCATTACACTTAAATTGGAGGGCTATGATGTGGGGCAAATGGGCAAAACTCATTGTCTTCATTTGTTTTTCCTTACATAGATTCACTCAAGCTTAGGTGAGCATGATGCAAATTCCTTCTAAATGAAGTCACATTCCCAGAAGTGTTATTTTGAGGAATAAATTCTTGCAGTCAGAGAACACACATTCCCAACGTTCTTACATTCTCTGCCTTCATCTTAAATCTGTACTATTGTGGAAATGGATATAGCTTCACTCACAAGGCTTCTGTTTTGTAGTTCATTCTGCTTCTTAATGTCCAAGGCTTCTTAATAGTTTGTGGGGTGCAGCAAAAGCAGTGCCTAGAGGGAAATTTATAGCATTGAATGCATTCATTAGAGAAGAGTAAAGATCCAATACCAATCATCTAAGCATCCCATTTAGGAAGCACAACAACATTTCTTTTCATTTGTTCTATCATTATAGCTCTTCTTGCTTCAAATGAGCATCACATCCAGTTTGGTGACTTCATGACTAGGAAGTGGAGAAGTGTTACAGCACTTGATTTATGATGGGGACAAAACAACACCCCATTAAACAACCCTGGAACCTTCAGTCTTTTGATGGATAAGAAAGATGCAGCTTACAAAGATGCACAAGTAATTTGGCCCCCCAAAAAGGCTAAAATGGCAACCCAGGAAATCATGAATACTTTGTTTTTGACTTATTATTTTTGTTCAAATTTTTTCTTCTATTTATTTGGATGACATGCACTTTTTAATATTTTTTAAAGTTTACCATGTAAATTTTTACACTTTTGCTTGCCTTTCCAAATCTGCAGTTATTATTTGTTATTGACTTGCCAAATAATGTATTTTAAAATATTTTATATCCTGTATTATTCAGCCAAAGGTGTGCTGATGCAAAAATAAAATAAATCTAATGGTCTTTATAAAGGACATTTATTTGGGTTTAGAAGCTTACAGTTACCAGTCCTTAAAGGATAAGTTTCTTCTTTCACCAAATTCTGTTAGCCCATGTTGGAGCAAGACAGCTGATGAATTTGCCAGGGTTCAGGCTTCTTGGGTTCCTCTAATCCCAGGGCTGCATTTCTCTCTGGGCTCAGCTGCACTGTTTCCTCCACAAGGTCAGCTGTAGACTATGAGGGTCTCTAATCTTTGCCTCTCTCCACAAGACCAGTTGTGAACTCTCAGGTGAATGGCTTGTCTCTTTCCCCGTGGCCTTCTATCCTTGCACATCAGAACAGCAAAAATCAAAAACTACTCCAGCTCTGTACTTTGCCATGTGTTTATTGTTTGAGACCCCACCTACGAAGGTGTGGGGCTTGGCACCCTGCCGACTGTAGCCCTGTCAACGCCCTTATCATATCTTAATCACGCCCAGATTAACACACCAGTTTACAAGCATAATCCAATATCATTTTTGGAATAAATAACGATATCAAACTGCTATATATCCATTTGCTCATCTTATGCTATATATTATTTTATGGTCTTTTTAACACTCTGTTGATGTCCTAGGACATGGATATCATTACTACTTTATCCATTCAATAGACATTTAAATATATGAATTTAATTAACAGATATTGTTCTTCAATCCATCCTGAATCTTGAACATTTTTCCATTATTTTCTCTCTGACTGAAGAATATTCTTTAACAAACATTTCTTTTAAAGTGAGTTGCTGCTAGAAAATTTTACTAGTTTTTACACATCTGTAAAAGAATTTATTTCACTTCTTCCTGAAGGAGTGAGATGAATTAAATATCAGGCCTTCGAGGATCTCCACTGCTTTGAGAGCACAATTAGGGCTGAATTTCTCCATTCTGCTGTAAATGTAATCAGTTCTTTGCAGAAGAAATTAGGGGCTTTCATGTGTACACCCTGCTTCCTGTCACCCATCTGCCAGGCAAAATCTGTGCGATCTGGCTCTGGGGATGGGAATAATGGCACACCTCTCTGAGTTGCACAGCTGATTTTGGAGCTAAGATTTGGTGGCAAAAGCACAGTATTTTGAGTCCTTCTTTGGACCATTCAAAGGAACTGTGCAATGGTGGTCAGCACCCCGTTTTGCTCAATGATGGCCACACCCAAAGTACAGGCACAGCTTCATGAGTTCCAATACTTCCCAGACTTAGGAGGCCCCTCCTGATCCCTGTGCCCTGGGTTAATGCCCTTGTTTGAGTCTTCTGTGGTCCCCAGAAATGTATGTTCTTACTAACCCATTGCTGTGTGTGTAAGCCTTTTGTATGTAGGAGGTTTTGGTTAGATTCAGATAAGGGACATTTCAATTAGGTCACCTGTTTTTAGATTGCTTTAGTTCAGTTAAGGGCCTCTGGTTAGATTTCAGGCACCAGGAAGGACCCCAAACATTGTGCTGATGTCTTACATACATGGAACACACAGAGAAAGAGTGCTGCCATGTTTACCCTGTGTTGTGGGGGAGGTTTCCATGATATTCTACAGCTCTGGAGAGACACAGAAAACCTGAGAGGCTGAGGGAGAGGCCAGAGGCTGGAGTCATGTAGCAGCCTGAATCTTAAGATCTCCAGGTCACAGAAGAAGGGAGAGGTGTGAGCAATTGTGTCTGAAGGCCCACTACTGAGCTCAGGGAGAGAGTGAGCTTGGAGTAGAAGGCAGAGAGACAGGCAGGCCCAACAGTTTTCCTTGGCAGGATTCCAGTAACCACTGACCCTTGTTAAAACAGCTTTTTTGATGATGCCTTGATTTGGACATTTTCACAGCCTCAGAACTGTAAGCTTTAAAAATAATAAATTCAAATAAAACCCAACCTATCTCTGGTGTATTGAATTGGCAGTGCTTGAAAAACTCAAACAGCTGGGGATACTGTGTTGGAGAGCTGCTCTGTTCCCAAATGCCAGTGTGATGCTGCCCAGTGAATTCACCTGTAAACTATGGGTGTCTCCAGAATAGGTGGGTCTGTGTACTGGTAAGATAGAAGGGGAAGTGCTCTTGGCCAGCAAGTCCTGCAAGTCAGGGAGTCAGTTAGAGGGGTCACATTGTTTGGTGACTAGCTTAGTCACAGATGCCCCAGTATGATGTACCTGCCTCAGGCAGGGATTGGCCAGGTGGCAGGGGCAGATAAAATCATGGTACTTGGTGTCTGGTGCAACAGAGAAGTCAGGGCACAGAGAGGAGACTTCCTTCCCCTTCTCCTTTTGCCCTTCCCTGCTTTCCTTGGCCTCCAGCATGGACCATCTGAGGAGGCTGCTCTTATTGTACCCTTCCTGGGTCTCGGACACAGACTCATGTCTCCTGCTTCCAGTTCTACATTCACCTTCTCCAATCTTCAGGCAGCTAAAGGAAGAGCAATGTCAAGATGAAACCTTTTGGTGTCAGGTAGGAAATGTCAAATTCACATTACAGCATTGGCTACAGCAATAACATCACCAGATTGAGCAACATTAGGCCAGTGACCCTAATAAATAGTACAGAAATCCCAGAACGTCCTGGGACCTAGAGCTACAAGAATAGAAATGAGGTTGTGATATATTGTAATTTTTGCAGAAAACCTCAGATGGTGCAGATGTCAGATATATCTCAGACTAAATAATATTAAATGTTTCAACACATTTTTAATAGTGTTGAAAATGATGCAGAGTTCTACAATCCCAGAAGAGAATGGCGGCTTTGGATGGGAAGAAGCTGATTAACAACTGAAGAATTTGGAATGTAACATGTGTTCATTGCAGTTCCCCCAAGCCAGAGAGGGAATATCCTGTTTTGGAACCAAACTCTCAGAGCCCCAAATAAAAGCATCATCATAGGTTCTGGATCCGCAAATAAGGAAACAGAGAAAGCCCTGCTCAACACCCACAGCCTCAGTTAGTGAAGTGAGTCACTCTAGCAGGACTTATTGGGGAATAAGCAGCAGGAAGTCAGTCTTCTCCTGTGGTGCTAACAGCCCTTTATCAAGACACGTGTAGAGAGCAGTGTGGCCTTCACATGGTCATGTCCATGTTCCTCATGCTCTGTGCTCACTCCTGCTGAAGGAGTCCTCCACTTGTCCAGGCAGCTCGGGAGGGGGCCGAGCACAGTGAGCACTTTTCTTTATGTGTGACTGTATTTGGAAAGGGTGAAGGGAAGTACCACCCACCCCACTAATGTTGCAGATACAAATCAATATCTTAACATCAACCACATTTTATGATTTCATTGTCTACTATTTTCATAAATTCTTTTAAATTATAACCAAATTATCCATGCAAAGGGTATAAAAATAATTTATGTCTGTTATGGCAAACAGCAAAATTCCTTCTCAACCTCAACCCCCATTCCTCCTTCCTCATAATTATCTGCATTGGCAGATTCTTTGGGGTACATATTTCTGTTTGTAAATACCTGGATTCTCTAGTTTCATCCATCCAATACCATATCACATATGAGAAAAATATTGGAGTACAACTTAAGAATATAAATAAATTTTCTAACTTCTTAAACTACTTGAGAAGAGGAGCATATCGCCTAATTATGAAAGGGTCATTTCTGATTTAAAATAATAATGAAAATTGGAGTTAAGATGAAAGCAGACCACTGTAGTTCAGTGGCTGTTAAACTTGAATCCACATCAGAATAAGGTGAAGAAACTGAAAAAATATAAATGTTTGTGTGCCTTATAAGAAAATGGTACAAAATTGGGAAGCATTATTATTAAAATAGTAATTTTTTAAATGCTTACCCAGAATGTGATGGACTGAAGAACCAGCGAACCCAACCAGGATAATTTGAAATAAGTGGAAAGCCCATCTTTACATTATCTAAGAGAAATCAGGAATTCTGATGCATAAATTAGTGGTAAATATTTGAAAATCTATGAGTGTGGAAGAAGATGTGGGCGGAACAGATCTCAGAACAAACTGCAGGTGCACTTTTCCAAGAGGAGAAAGACATCCGGAATTGCAGAGTCACAGCTGCTTCCTTAAAAGATTGGCAATGATTTGCTGAGACTGCAGGTGGAGATTCTTTGGAGATTCACATTAATTACATTCGCAGGGTTTCTCTCCAGTATGAATGTTGTAATGTTTAATGAGGTACTTTATCTGGCTGACGACCATTCCACATTACTTACATATATATGCTTTCCCTCTACTATGAATTTTCTCATGGTCACTGAGATTTGATTTACTGCTGAGGGCTTTCCTACATTCCTTATATATATAAGGTTTTTGTCCAGTTGGTCTTGTCTGGTGTGTAATGAGGCTTGATTTCAGAATGTAGGCTTTCCCACCCCATCACATTCATAGGGTTTTTCTCCAGTACGTATTCTCAGATGGTTAACGAAGTTTTCCTTCTGGGTGGAGGCTTTTCCACATTCATTTCATATATAGGGTTTTTCTCCAGAATGATTGCTCTGATGTTTAATTAAATATTGCTTTTGGCTGAAGGTTTTTCTGTATCCTTTGCATTCCTTTTTTTTCTCTCCAATATGAGTTTTTTCGTGTTCTGTGAGATAGGATTTGTACTTAAAGGATTTTTCACATGCCTTACATGCTTAGGATTTCTTTGCAGTAGGAAATTTCTAGTATCTGAGATTTGACATTTGAATTAAAGCTTTCCCACATATATACCATTTCTCTCCACTAAGAATTTTCTCATGAATAAAGAGGATTTCTGTCAGGTTGAAAACTTTCCCACATGTATTACATTTCTATGCCTGTTCCTCTGTATGTCTTTTAAATTGAGGGGTAAAATATGACTTTAAAGAGCAGACTACATTCAGGACACTCATATGGTTTCTTTCTATTTGAATTTTCTCATATTACATGATGTTATTTTCAGATGTAAGCAGTCCTATGTTCATTAGAATACTAACTAATGTTTGACTATTTCATGCTCAATGAGATTTAATGCCTGGTTGAAGGATTTCCAGTATTCCTTAAATACACAGGATTTTACTCCTGCATGTTTCTTTGATGTGACTCCATCTTTCCCAAATTCATGAAAACCAAGTGGTTTCTCTGAAGGATTAATTCTCATATATCTCATAAGGTTGAATTTCAACTAAAACTTCACACTCATTACACTTAAATTGGAGGACTACGATGTGGGGCAAACTGGCAAAACTCATTGTCTTCATTTGTTTTTCCTTCCATAGATTCCCTCATGCTTAGGTAAGCATGATGCAAATTCCTTCAAAGGGAAGTCACATTCATAGAAGTGTTATCTTGAGGAAACAATGCTTGCAGTCAGAGAATATACTTTCTCAACTTTCTTACATTCTCTGCCTTCATCTTAAGTCTGTACTATTGTGAAAAGGGATATAGCTTCACTCAAAAGCCTTTTGTTTTGTGGTTCATTCTGTCCAATGCTTCTTCATAGTTTGTGGGGTGCAGCAAAAGCAGTGCCTAGAGGGAAATTTATAGCATTGAATGCATTCATTAGAATAGAGGAAAGATCCAATACCAATCATCCAAACGTCCAATTTGGGAAGCACAACAATATTACCTTTTCATATGTTCTATCATTCTAGCTCTTCTTGCTTCAAGTGATCATCACATCCAGTTAGGTGACCTCATGACTAGGAAATGAAGAAGTGATACAGCACTTGATTTATGATGGGGACAAAACAACACCCCATTAATCAACTCTGGAACCTTCAGGCTTCTGAAGGATAAGAAAGTTGCAGCTTACAAAGATGCACAAGTAACTTGGCCCCAGAACAAAGGCTAAAACGGCAACCCAGGAAATCCTGAATACTTTGTTTTGTACTCTCTATTTTTGTTCATTTTTTTTCCTTCTATTTATTTGGATGACATGCACTTTTTAAAGTTACTTTAAAGTTACTTAAAGTTTACCAGGGAAATTAAAACACTTTTGCTTGCCTTTCCAATTCTGCACTTGTTATTTATCATTGACTTGCCAAATAATGTATTTCAAAACATTTTATATCCTATATTTGTCAGCCAGGAGGGGGCTGATGCAAAGCACTAGAAATCCATAGGTCTTTAAAGGCATTTATTTGCAATAGAAGCTTACAATTACCAGGCCATAAAGCAAATGATTCTTCCTTCACCAAAGTCTGTTTACCCCATCTTTGATCAAGACACCTACCGATATTTGCCAGTTTCAGGTTTCTTGGCTACCTCTCTACTCAGGGCTGTGTTTCTCTCTGGCCTCAGCTCCTCTGTTTCCTCCACAAGGGCAGCTGCAGAATTTGTGGTTCTCGAATCCTTGCCTCTCTCCACAAGGTCCTCTGCGAACTGTCAGGTGAATGGCACCTTTCACTGGGGCATTCTGTCCTTGTACATCAGAACTCCAACATCAAAATTTACTGCAACTCTGTGCTTTGCCATGTCTTTTTATGTTTGAGACCCCACCCACCAAGGGGCAGGGCTCAACACTCTACTGACTCTGGCCCAGTCACCTCCCTTATCGTAACTTAATCATGCCCAGATTAACAGACCATTTTCCAAGCATAATCCAATATCTATTTTTGTAATTCATATCGATATCAAACTTGCATATCCATTTATCCATCTTATGCTATATAATATTTTATGGTGTATTTTAGCATTTTATTGATGTCCTAGGCCACAGATATCATTATTATTTATCCATTCAATAGTCATTTAGATATATGAATTTAATTACCAGATATTATTCTTCAATCGATCCTGACTCTCGAACCTTCTGAGATTATTATTTTTCTGCCTGAAGAATGTTCTTTTACATTTCTTTTAAAGTGAGTTGCTTCTAGGAAAAGGTATTAGTTAATACTCATCTGTAAAATATTTATTTCACGTCTTCCTGAAGGATTGAAATGAATTAAATCTCAGGCCCTCCACGATCTCCACTGCTTCTGAGAGAACACTTAGGGTCAAATTTCTTCATTCTATTTTAAATACAATAGTTCTGTGGAGAAGAAATTAGGGGCTTTCAGTTTTACAGCCTGCTTCCTGCACCCCCCGCCACTAAACAGGCAAAATCTGTGTGCTCTGGTTCTGGGAATGGGGATAATGGTACACATCTTTGTGTTAAACACCTGTTTTTGCAGCTAAGACTTGGTGGAGAAAGCCCAGTATATTGAGTTCTTCTTGGGACCATTCTAGGAACCAGTGCAATGGTGGTCAGCACACCATTTTGCTCAATGATGGCCACAACCACTGTACAGCCACTCCTTCATGAGTTCCCATTTCTCCCAGACTTAGGAGATCCCTCTTGATCCATGTACACTGGTTTAATTCCATTGTTTGAGTCTTGTGTGGTCCCCAGAAACGTATGTTCTTACTAACCCATTGCTGTGTGTGTAAGGCTTTTGGTTACATTCATATAAGTGACCTTTTGATTAGATCACTTTTTGTTAGATTCCCCTAGTTTAGTCAAGGGCTTATGATTAGATTTCAGGCCCATAATGGAGCCAAATTATTGTGCTGAAGCCCTACATAAAAGGGGCACAACAAGAAAGAATGCTGCCGTGTTTACCCTGCCATGTGGGAGAGGGTCCCAAGATCTCCTACAGCTGTGGAGAGACACAGAAACCCTGAGAGGCTGAGGGAGAGGCCAGAGGCTAGAGTCATGGAGCAGCTTGAAGCTGAAGATATCCAGGCCAGAGAAGAAGGAAAAGATTCGAGCAATTTTGTCTGATGGCCCACTGCTGAGCTGAAGGAGAAATTGAGTTTAGAGGAGAAGGCAGAGAGAGACAGGCATGCCCAACATTTTGCCTTGGCTGGAGTCCAGCAGCAGTTGACTCTTGTGAAGACAGCATTTTTTATGATGATTTCGTTTGGACATTTTCACAGCCTCAGAACTGTACGTTTAACCCTAATAAATTCCAGTAAAAGTCAACCTATTTATGGTATTTTGCATTGACATCGCTTGGCAAACTCAAACAGCTTGGCTCACAGAGTTGGAGAGTTGACCTGTTCCCAAAGGGCAGTGTGATGCTGCTCCCCAGTGAATTCACCTGTAAACTGTGGGTGTCCCCAGACTAGGTGGGAATAAGTATTCTTAAGACAGAGGGGGAAGTGCTCTTGGCCAGCAAGGCCTGCAAGACAGGGAGTCAGGCACCGGTGTCACATGGTTTCAGAAAAAATCTAAAGTCACAGAGGCCCCACTATGATGTACCTGTTTTGGGCAGGGGTGGGTCAGCAGGGCACGGGCAGATAAAAGCATGGGAACAGGGGTCTGGTGCAGCAGAGGTGTCAGGGCACAGATTGGAGACTTTGCTCCTGCTCCTTTGGCACTTCCCTCCTTCCCTTGGCCTCCAGCATTGACCATCTGAGGAGGCTGCTCTTATTGTATGCTTCCTGGGACTCAGGCACAGATTCAGATATCCTGCTTCCAGTTCAACATTTACCTTCTCCAATCTTGGGGCAGCTAAAGAAAGAGAAATGCCAAGATGAAACCTATTGGTGTCAGGAAGGAAATGTCTAAATTGACATTACAGCATTGGCTACAGCAATAACATCACTAGAATGAGCAACATTGGCCTGTGAACCTAATAAATAGTATGGGAATCCCAGAGAGTTCTGAGTACTAGGGTGGAACAAGAATATAAGTGAGGTTATGACAGAATGCAATGTTTACAGAAGACCTCAGAGGGTGCAGATGGCAGATACTTCTCAGACTAATTAAATATTAAATTTACAACCCCTTTTTATCAGTGTTGAAAATGATGCAGACCTCATCAATCCAAGAAGAGAACATAGTGGTTGGATTTGAATAAGCTCATGAACAAGTGAAGTAATTGGAATGTAACACGTGTTCACTGAAGTTCCCCCAAGCCAGAGAGGCAATGTCTTGTTGGGTAACCAAACTCTCAGAGCCCCCATGAAAGCCATCATCATAGGTTCTGGATCCGCAAAGGAGGACAGGGAGAAAGCCCTGATGAGCAATCAAAGCCTCAGTTAGTGATGTGAATCACTGCAGAGGGTCTTCCCCATGGAATAAGCAGCAGGAAGTCCATCTTCTCCTGTGGTGCTAACAGCCCTCTAACCAGACAGGTGGAGAGAGCAGTGTGGCCTTCATACGGTCAAGTCCATGCTCCTCATGGTCCATCATCTCACTTGCTGAGGGTGGCCTACACCCGTCCAGGAAGCTGGGGAGGGGGACGAGGGGAGTAGGCACTTTTCCTTTATGGGCGACTACATTTGCAAAGGGTGAGGGGAAGCAACTCCCCAATAATGTTGCAGATACAGTTTGATATCTTCTAATCAACCACTTTGTATGATTTCATTGTGTACTATTTTCATAATTTCTTTTAAATTATAACTAAAGTGTCTGTACAAAGAGTATAAAAATAATTTATGTCTGTTATGGCAAACAGCCAAATTCCTTCTCTAGCCTCAACCCCCTTCCTCCATCCACAAAATTACCTGCATTGGTAGACTTTGGGTACACATTTCTGTTTGTAAATATATGCATTCTCTAGTTTCATCCATCCCACAACTTATTACCAATGAGAAAAATATTGGAGTGCAATTTAAGAATATAAATAAATTTTCTAACTTCTAATAATACTTGAGATTAGAAGTATATCTCCTAATTTCAAAAGGATCATTTCTGATTTCAAATAGTAAGGAAAATTGGAGTTAAGTAGAAAGCGGCCACTGAAGTTCAGTGGCTCTTAAACTTGAATCAGGTGGGGAAACTGAAAAAATATAAATGATTGTGCTGCCTTATAAGAAAATGCTTCAATAATAGGCAGCATTATTTTTGAAATGCTTAACCACGATGAAATGGATTGAGGAACCAGTGAAAATAACCAGGATACTTTGAAATAAGTGGGAAGCCCACCTTTACATAAACCAAATGAAATCTCGAGTTCTGATGCATAAATTAGTGGTAACAAATTGAACATAGGTGATTGTGGAAGAAGATGTTGGAGGATCAGATGTCAGAACAAACTGCAAGTGCACTTTTCCAAGAGGAGAAAGACATCCTGAATTGCACAGCCACAGCTGCTTCCTTAAAACATTGGAAACAAGTTGCACAGACTGGAGGTTGAGATTCTTTGGAGATTTACATTCATTACATTCACAGGGTTTCTCTCCCATATGAACGTTGTAATGTTTAATGAGATACAGCCTCTGGCAGAAGGCTATTCCACATTCCTTACATATATGTGGTTTCCCTCCACTATGAATTTTCTCATGGTCAGTGTGATTTGATTTGCTACTGAAGGCTTTCCTACATTCCTTACAGATATAGGGTTTCTCTCCAGTTTGTCTTCTCAGGTGTATAATGAGGATTGATTTCTGAATGAAATGGTTCCCACGTCCATCACATTCATAGGGTTTCTCTCCAATATGTATTCTCCCATGGTTAATGATGTTTTCCTTCTGGTTGAAGGCTTTTCCACATTCATTGCATATGTAGGGTTTTCTCCAGAATGAATGCTGTGATGTTTAATGAACAATTGCTTTTGGCTGAAGGCTTTTCTGCATTCTTTACATTCATTTTGTTTCTGTCCACTATGAGATTTTTCTTGTTATTTGACATTTTATTTGCACCTAAAGCTTTTTCACATGCCTTACATGCATAGGATTTCTTTACAGTAGGAAATCTCTCATATCTGAGATTTGACATTTCAATTAAAGTCTCCCACATCTATATGATTTCTCTTCAGTAAGAATTTTCTGAGGAATAAAGAGGTTTTCTGTCAGGTTGAAAACCTTCCAACATGTATTACACTTCTATGCTTGTTCACCTGTAAGGCATTAAAAATGATGTGTAAAAATTACTGTAAAGAGCAGATGACATTTGGACCCTCATATGGTTTCTCTCTCCTTTGAATTTTCCCACATTCCTTGAGGTTTTGTTTAAGATGGAAGCATTCCCATGTTCATTACAATACTAAATAATGTATGAATATTGCATGCTCAATGAGATTTAATGTCTGGCTGAAAGATTTCCAATATTCCTTAATACACAGGATTTTACAACTGCATGTTCCTTTGATGTGACTCTCGCTTTCCCAAATTGATGAAATCCCAAATGGTTTCTCTGAAGGATTAATTCTCGGGTATCTCATGAGTTTGAAGTTCCAATAAAATTTCACCCTCATTACACTCAAAGGGGAGGACTACCATGTGGGGCAAATTGGCAAAATTCTTTGTGTTCATCTTTTTTCCTTACATAGATGCCCTCATGCTTAGATAACCATGATGCAAATTCCTTCAAAGAGAAGTTAGATTCATAGAAATGTTATTTAGGAAACAATGCTTGGGGTCAGAGAAAATATTTTCCCAACATTCTTAAATTCTCTGCTTTAATCTTAAGACCGTACTGTTGTGGAAGTAGATATGGCTTCACCCACAAGATTTTTGTTATGTGGTTCATTCTGCTTCTTAATGTCATATGGTTCTTCATAGTTTCTGGTGTCCAGCAAAATCAGTGCTTAGTTGGAAATTTATAGCTTTGAATTCATTCATTAGAAAAGAGGAATGATCCAATATCTATCATCTAAGTGTTCAATTTGGGAAATGCAACAATATCACCTTTTTATTTGTTCTATCATTCATGGTTCTTCTTGCTTCAAATGAGCATCATGTCCAGTTTGGTGACTTAGTAACTAGGAAATGGGGAAGGGATACAGCACTTGATTTATGATGGGGACAAAATAACACCCCGTAAATCAATCTTGGAACCTTCAGGCATCTGAAGGATAAAAAAGGTGCAGCTTCCAAGATGCATGAGAAAGGTGGCCATAGAAAAAAGGCCAAAAACACAACTCAGGAATTAATGAACACTTTATTTTGGACTGATTATTTTTGTTCAATTTTTTTTCTTCCATTCATTTGGATGAGATGCACTATTTAATATTCTTAAAAGTGTACCAGGGAAATTAAAACAGATTTGCTCGCCTTTCCAAATCTTCACTTATTATTTGTTATTGACCTGCCAAATGATTTCTTTTAAAAGATCTTATATACTGTATTAATCAGCCAAAGGGGTGTTTTGGCAAAATGCCAGTAATCTGTTGGTCTTCATAAAGTGTATTTATTTGGGATAGTTACCAGGTCATAAAGGATAATTTTCTTCCTTCTCCAAAGTCTATTAGCCCATCTTGGAGCAAGACAGCTGCCATCATATGCCAGGGATCAATCTTCTTGGGTTCCTCTCTACTTATGAATGCATTTCTCTCTGGACTCAGCTCCTCTGTTTCCTCCACAAAGTCAGCTGTAGACAATGTGGCTCTCTAAGCCAGAAGCCCAGCTGAAACTGTCAGGTGAAGGACTCATATCTTTTACCCAGGGCATTCTGTCTTTGTTCATCAGAATTCCAGCATAAAAAACACCTGTTTTTGCAGCTAAGACTTGGTGGAGAAAGCCCAGTATATTGAGTTCTTCTTGGGACCATTCTAGGAACCAGTGCGATGATGTTTAGCATTCCATTTTGCTCAATGATTGCCTCACCCTATGTACATCCACTGCTTCATGAGTTCCCATTACTCCCAGACTTAGGAGACCCCTTCTGATCCCTGTGCCCTGGGTTAATGCCTTCTTTGAGTCTTGCATGGATGCCAGAAATGTATATTCTTACTAGCCCATTGCTGAATATGTAAGCCTTTTGTATGTAGGACATTTTGTTTAGATTCAAATAAGGGAACTTTCGATTAGGTCAATTTGTGGTAGAATGCTTTAGTTTAGTTAAGGGCCTCTGGTTAGATTTTAGGCACCTGGATGGACACCAATCATTGTGTAGAAGTCCTACATACATGTAACACAGAGAGAAAGAGTGCTGCCCTGTTTACCATGACATGTGGGAGAGGGCTACAGGATCTCCTACAGCTGTGGAGAGACACATTAACCCTGAGAGTGTGGTGGAGAGGCTGTGCTCATGGAGCAGCTTGAATTTGAAGACATCCAGGCCAGAGGAGAAGGGAGAGATATAAGAAATTGTGGCTTATGGCCCACTGCTGAGCTCTGGGATAAAGTGAATTTAGAGGAGAAGGCAGAGAGAGACTGGCATGTGCAACAATTTGCCTTGGCAGGAGTCTAGCAGCAGCTGACCCTTGTTAAGACAGCATTTTTGTTAATGCCTTGATTTGGACATTTTTACATCCTCAGAATTGTAAGCTTTAACCCTAATAAATTCTAATAAATGCCAAGCAATTTCTTTGCAATGGCAGCACTTGGTAAACTGAAACTGCTAGGGAACAGGTTTGGAGAAATTCCGTGTTCCCAAATGGTTGAGTGATGCACTGTCCAGTGAATTCACCTTTAAACTGTGGGTGTCTCCATACTAGGTGAGAATGAGTACTGGTAAGATGGAGGGAGAAGTGCTCTTGGCCATCAAAGACTGCAAGACAGTGAGTCAGGCAGGGGAGGCACATGGTTTGCAGACTGCTCTAAAGTCACAGATGCCCTAGTATGATGTACCTGCCTCAGGCAGGGTTTGGCCAGGTGGGCAGGGGCAGATAAAAGCATGGGACCTGGGGTCTGGTGCAACAGAGGAGTCAGGACACAGGGAGGAGACTTCCTACTCCTGCTCCTTTTGCCCATTCCTCCTTCCCTTGGCCTCCAGCATGGACACTCTGAGGTGGCTGCTATTACAGTTCCCCTCCTGGTTCTCAGGCACACAATCAGGTCTCCTGCTCACAGTTCTACATTCATCTTCTCCAATCTTGGGACAGCTAAAGGAAGAGCAGTGCCAAGATGAAACCTGTTGGTGTCAGGAAGGAAAAGTCAAATTCACATTACAGCATTAGCTTTAGCAATAACATCACCAGAATGAGCAACATTAGGCTAGTGACCCTAATAAATGGTATGGGAAACCCAGAAAGTCCTGGGACTTAGAGCTGACAAGAATAGATATGAGATTATAAGGTAGTGCAATTTTGCAGAAAACCTCAGCGGGAACAGATGTGAAAAGCTCTCAGACTAATTAAATATTAAATTTTCAACACATTTTTAAGAGTTGAAAATGATGCAGACCTCTTCAATCCCAGAAGATAACCAAGGGGTTAGATGGGAAGAGCTATTGAACAACTGAAGAAGCTTGAATGTAACACGTGTTCACTGCAGTTCCCCCAAGCCAGAGAGGGATTGTCTTGTTTGGGAACCAAACTCTCAGAGCCCCAATGGAAGCCATCATAGGTTCTTAATCAGCAAAGAGGAAAGGGAGAGAGCCCTGCTCAGCACTCACAGCCTCAGTTAGTGATGTGAGTCCTAGCAGGTCTTCACTGTGGATTAAGCAGCAGGAAGTCCATCTTTTTCTGTGGTGCTAACAGCCCTCTAACTAGACAAGTATAAAGAGCAGTGTGGCCTTCACACGGTCATGTCCATGCTCTTCGTGGTCCATGCTCACTCTTTTGAGCGAGGCCTCCACCTGGCCAGGCAACTGGGGAGGGTGCTGAGGGGAGTGAGCACTTTGCCTTTTTGGGTGACTGTAATTGCAAAGTGTAAGGGGAAGTGCCCCACACAGTAATGTTGCAGATAAATATTAATATCTTCAAATCAAACACTTTGTATGATTTCATTGTGTACTATTTTCAAAATTTATTTTAAGTTATAACCAAATTATCCCTGCAAAGAGTACAGAAATAATTTATGTCTGTTATGGCAAACAGCCTTCTCTATATTCCGCATTCCTCCTTCTTCAGTATTATCTGCATTGCAGATTCTTTTGGGAACACTTTTCTGTTTGTAAATACATGCATTCTCTAGGTTCATCCATCGCACACCCTATCACATATGTGAAAAATATTGGTAACAACTTAGGAATATAAAGATTCTAACTTCTTAAAATATTTGAAAGCAGAAGTATATCACCTAAGTATTAAAGGATCATTTCTGACTTGAAATTATAATGAAAATTGGAGTGAAGTAGAAAGCAGGCCACTGCAGTTCAGTGGCTGTTAAAGTTGAATCCACATCAGAATCAGATGAAGAAACTGAAAAAATATAAATGGTTGGGATTCCTTATGAGAAAATGCTACAACAAGGGGCAGAATTATTTTTTAAATGGTAATTTTTAAAATGCTTGTCCAGAATGTAATAGATTGAAGAACCAGTGAAACAATCTGGATAATTTGAAATAAGTGGAAAGCCAATCTTTACATAAACTAAGAGAAATCTCGAGTTCTGATGCATAAATAAGTGGTAAGAAATTGAACACAGATGAGTTTGGAAGAAGATGCGGGTGGAGGAGATCAAAGAACAAACTGAAAGTGCACTTTTCCAAGAGGAGAAAGACATCATGTATTGCACAGTTACAACCGCTTCCTTCAAAGATTGGCAAAAAGTTGCACAGACTGGAAGTGGAGTTTCTTTGGTGATTCACATTCATTACAATCACAGGGTTTCTTTCCAGTATGAATGTTGTAATGTTTAATGAGATACTGCCTCTGGCTGAAGGCTCTTCCACATTCCTTTCATATATAGGGTTTCCCTCCACTATGAATTTTCTCAGGGTCAGTGAGATTTGATTTGATACTGAAGGTTTTCCTACATTCCTTAATATGTAGGGTTTCTATTCGGTTTGTCTCCTTTGATGTGTAATGTGGCTTGATTTCTGAATGAAAGGTTTTCCACATCCATGACATTCATAGGATTTCTCTACAGTATGTTTTCTCAGAAGGTTAATGAGGTTTTCCTTTTGGTTGAAGGCTTTTCCACATTCATTGTATATATAGGATTTTCCTCCAGAATGAATGCTCTGATGTTTAGTGAACTGTTCCTTTTGCCTGAAGGCTTTTTTGCATTCTTTACTTTAATTTTGTTTCTTTCCAATGTGAGTTTTTTCATGTTCTGTGAGATATGATTTGTACCTAAAAATTTTTCACGTGACCTACATGCATAGGGTTTCTTTGCAGTAGGAAATCTCTTTTATGTGTTTTGACATTTGAATTAAGGCATTCCCACATATAAATGATTTCTCTTCAATAAGATTTTTCTGATGAGTAATGACGTTTTCTGTCAGGTTGAAAATTTTCCCAAATGTATTACATTTCTATGCTTGTTCCACTGTATGGCTTAAAATGAAGAGAATAAATGACTGTAAAGAGCAGACTACATTCAGGACACACATATGGTTTCTCTCTAGTTAGAATTTTCTCATATTCAATGATATTTTATTTCAGATGGAAGCATTCCCATGTTCATTACAATACTATCTAATGTATGAATATTTCATGCTCAATGTGATTTTATACCTGGCTGAAGAAGTTCCAATGATCATTTCATACACAGAGTTTTACTATTGCATGTTTCTTTGATATGACTCTAGCTTTCCCAAATTCATGATATCTGAATTACTCTGAAGGGTTAATTCTCAGGTATCTCATGAGTTTGAATATCCAAGAAACGTCACATTCATTTCACTTAAAGGGGAGGACTACCATGTAGCGCAAACTAGTAAAACTCATTGTCTTCATTCTTTTTTCCTTACACAGATTCCCTCATGCTTAGATAAGCATGATGCAAATTTATTTAAAATGAAGTTACATTCATAGACGTGTTATTTTGAGGAAACAATGCTTGTGGTCAGAGAACATGTTTTCCCAACTTCCTTACATTCTCTGCCTTCATCCTAAGCTTGTACTCTTGTGGAAGAGGATATAGCCTCACTCACAAGCCTCTTGTTTTTTTTTTTTTTTTTGCTTCTTAATGTCCTATGCTTCTTCATAGTTTGTTGGATGCAGCAAAAGCAATGCTCAGAGGGAAATTTATAGCATTGAATGCATTGACTAGAAAAGAGGAAAGATCAAATATCAATGATCTAAGCGTCCAATTTGGGAAGTGCAACAATATACCCTTTTTATTTGTTCTATCATTCATGGTTCTTCTTGCTTCTAATAAGCATCACATCCAGTTTGGTGACTTCATAACTCAGAAATGGGCAAGTGATACAGCACTTGATTTATGATGGGACAAAACAATACCCAATAAGTCAACCCTGGAATCTTCAGGCTTCTGAACGATAAGAAAGATGCAGCTTCCAAAGTTGCATGTGTAAGGTGGAACCAGAACAAAGGCCAAATCGGTACCCAGGAAGTCCTAAACACTTTAGTTTGGATTCACTGTTTTGGTTCAATTATTTTTCTTCTATTTATTTGGATGAGATGCACTATTTAGTATTCTTTAAAGTTTATTGGGGAAATTATAACACTTTTCCTTGACTTTCCAAGTGTACACTTATTATTTGATATTCACTTGCCAAATAATGTACTTTAAAACATTTTATATCCTCTATTACTGAGCCAATGGTGTACTGATGAAAAATACCAGAAAACTGTTGGTCTTTATAAAGGCTATTTATTTGGGCTAGAAGCTTACACTTACAAGGCCATAAAACAAAAGTTTCTTCCTTCATCAAAATCTGTTTCCCCATCTTGGAGCAAGACAGCTGCTGGCATTTGCCAGCCTTCACGTTTCTTGGGTTCCTCTATCCCCAGGGCTGCATTTCTCTCTAGACCCAGCTCCTCTGTTTCCTCCACAAGGTCAGCTCTAGACTATGAGTCTCTCTAAGCTTTGCCTCTCTCCAGAAGTCCAGCTGTGATCTGTCACTTAAATGGTTGTCTCTTTTCCCCAGGGCCTTTGGTCCTTGCTCTTCAGAACTCAAACATCAAAAACTACTCCAACTCTGTCATTTGCCATGTCTTTTTACATTTGAGACTACACCCACCAAGGGGTGGGGCTCAACTCCCTACTGATTGTGGCCAAGTCAATGTGCTTATCATAACTTAATCATGCCCAGAATAAAAGACCAGTTTACAAGCATATTCCAGTATCTATTTTTGGAATTCATAATGACAACAAATGGCTACATATCCATTTACCCATATTTTGATATATATTATTTTATGGGGTGTTTTAACACTTTATTGATGTCCCAAGACACAGATATGATTATTACTTTATCCATTCATTAGTCATTTAGATATATGTATTTAATTAACAGATATTGTTCTACAATCCATCCTTAATCTTGAACCTTCTGAAATCATTTTTTTCTGCCTGAAGAATATTTTTTTACATTTCTTTTAAAGTGATTTGCTGCTAGCAAACTTTATTAGTTTTTACTCATCTTTAAAAATATTTATTTAACTTCTTCCTTAAGGATTGAGATGAATTAAATCTCAGGCCCTCTATCATCTCCACTGCTTTTGAGAGAACACATAGGGTTGAATTACTCCATTTTGTTGTAAATGTAATCAGTTCTTTGGAGAAGAAATTAGGATCTTTCAGGGTTACCGCCTGCTTCTTGACCCCACTAGTAAAAGTTGTGTGCTCTGGCTCTGGGGACAGGAATAATGGCACACCTCTCTGAGATACACATCTGAATTTGGAGCTAATATTTGGTGGAGAAAGAAAAGTATATTGATATCTTTTGGGACCATTCTAGGGACCAGTGCAATGGTGGTCAGCACCCCATTTTGCTCAATGATATCCACACCCAAAGTACAGCCACTGCTTCATGAGTTCCCATTGCTCCTGCACTTAGGATACCCCTCCTGTTCCCTATGACCTTGGTTAATGCCCTTGTTTGAGTCTTGTGTGGACCCCAAAAAGTGTGTTCTTACTAACTCATTGCTGTGGGTGTAAGCATTTTGTATGTAGGACATTTTTTTACATTCAGATAAGGAATCTTTTGACTAGGTCACATTATATTAGAATGCTTTAGCTTAGTTAAGGGTATCTGATTATATTTCAGACACCAGGATTGAATGCAATCATTGTGCTGAAGTCCTACATACATGGAACATACAGAGAAAGAATGTTGACATATTTTCCCTACATGTGGGAGAGGGCTCCATGATCCCCTACAGTTGTGGAGAGACACAGATACCCTGAGAGGCTGATGTAGAAGCCAGAGTCTGGAATCATGGAGCAACTTGAAGCTGAAGACATCAAGGCCAGAGGGGAAGTCAGAAGTGTGAGCAATTGTGTCTCATGACCCACTGCTGAGCTCAGGGAGAAAGTGAGTTTGGAGGAGAAGGCAAAGAGAGACAGGCAGGACCAACATTTTGCCTTGGAAGGAGTCCAGCTGCAGCTGACCCTTGATAAGACAGTATTTTTCATGATGCCTTCATTTGGGTATTTTCTCAACATCAGAACTGTAAGCTTTAACCCTAATAAATTCCAATAATACCCAACCTATTTATGGTATTTTGTATTGGCAGCACTTGGCAACCTCAAACAGCTAGGGACACAGGGTTGGTGAGCTGCCCTGTCCTCAAATGGCAGTGTGATTCTACTTCCCAGTGAATTCACCTGTAAACTGTAGGTGACTCCAGACTAGTTAGGAATGAGTACTAGTAAGATGGGAGTTGAAGTGCTCTTGGCTAGCAAGGCCTGAAAAACAGGGTGTCATGCTGGGGAGTCACACGATTAGGGGACTAGTCTGAGGTCACAGATGACCCAGTATGATGTACCTGCTTCATGCAGGGGTTGTCTTGGTGGACAGGGGCAGATAAAATCATGGTACCTGGGCTCTGATGCAGCAGAGGATTCAGGGCACAGAGAAGAGACTTCCTGCTCCTGCTCCCTTTGCCCTTCCCTCCTTCCCTTGGCCTCCAGTGTGGGCCCTCGGAGGAGGCTGCTCTTATTGTACCACTTCTAGGTCTCAGACACAGACTCAGGTCTCCTGCTTCCAGTTCTAAATTAACTTTCCCCAAACTTGGAGCAGATAAAGAAAGTGCAATGCAAAGATGAAACCCGATGGTGTCAGGAAGGAAATGTCAAAATTCACATTACAGCACTGGCTACAGCAAAAACATCACCTGAATGAGCAACATTTGGCCAGTGACCCTAATAAACAGTATGGGAATCCCAGAAAATCATGGGACCTAGGGCTACCAAGAATAGAAGTGAGGTTGTGAGCTATTGCCATAGTTGTAGAAAACTTCAGAGGGTGCAGATTCCAGATATTTCTCAGAATAATTAAATATTAAATTGTCAATGCATTTTTAACACAGTTGAATATATTGCAGGCATCTTCAATCCCAGAGGAGAATGGAGGTGTTGGATGGGAAGAAGCTGATGAACTACTGAAGAAGCTTGAATGTAACAGGTGTTCACTGTAGTTCCGCCAAGCAGGAGAGGGAATGTCCTGTTTGGAAACCAAATCTCAGAGCCCCAATTAAAACCATCATCATAGGTTCTGGATCAGGAAAGAGGGACAGAGAGAAAGCCCTGCTCAGCAGTCACAGTCACAGTTAGTGATGTGAGTCACTCTAGTGGGACTTTACTTGGGAGTAAACAGAAGAAAGTCCATCTTCTCCTGTGGTGCTAACAGCCCTCTACCTGGACACCGGTAGAGAGCAGAGTTGCTTCAAACAGTTGCATCCAATCTCCGGGTGCTCCAGGCTTACTCTTGCTGAGGGAGGTTTCCACACAACCGGAAGCTGGGCAGGGGGCTTAGGGGAGTGAGCACATTACCTTTATGGGTGACTGTATTTCCAAAGGGTGATGGGAAGTAACCCCCAAGTAATGTTGCAGATAGAAATCAGTAGCTTCAAATCAACCAATTTGTATGATTTCATTGTGAACTATTTCCATTATTTCTTCCAAATCCGTGCAATGTGTGTAGAAATAATTTATGTCTGTTATGACAAACAGCCAAATTCCTTCAATAGCCTCAATAACCATTCCTCCTTACTCAGAATTATCAGCTTTGGCAGATTCTTTTCAGTACAGATTTTAGTTTGGAAATACATGCATTCCTGTTTTCTTCCAACCCACACCTTATCACACATGAAAAAAATATTGGAGTTCAACTTAAGAATATAAATAAATTTTCTAACTTTGTAAAATACTTGAGATTAGAAGTATATCATCTAATGATGGTAATTTCTGTTTTAAAATATTAAGGAAACTTGCAGTGAAGTAGAAAGCAGGCCCCTGTAATTGAGTGGCTGTTAAACTTGAATCCACATCAGAATCAGTTGAAAAAACAAAAATATATATATAAATGGTTGGGGTGCCTTATAAGAAAATGCTACAATAATCGGGAACATTATTTCCAAAATGGTAATTTTTTAAATGCTTATCCAGAATGTAATGTATTGAAGAACCAGTGAAAACGACCAGGATAATCTGAAATAAGTGGAAAGCCCATCTTTACATAACCTAAGAGAAATCTCGAGTACTGATGCATAAATTAGTGGTAACAAATTGTACACAAATGACTGTGAAAGAAGTTGTGGGAGGAGCAGATCTTAGAACAAACTGCAAGTGTACTTTTCTAAGAGGGGAAAGATATGCTGAATTGCACAGTCACAGCCACTTCCTTAAACATTGGCAACAAGTTGCACAGACTGGAGGTGGGGATTCATTGGAGATTCACATTTATTCCATTTGCAGGGTCTCTCTCCAGTATGAATGATGTGATTTTTTTTTATTGTGGGTAAAAATCAAAATTTTCACAATACATACCAACAATTGCAAAATGATATATAAATATATATGCATATATGTGCATTTGCTTGCAAAAATGTTATTTATGTATATATATAAATATATTTTAAGAGGTGCTTAGGTACCCAAAATATTGCAAGGAACCCACTGGGATTCCCATGTTGCCCACCTTTCACACCTCCCACCACATCGCAAACAAACATCTCCTACAAGTGTGGCCCACCACCCTCAATGGACTTACACATCCTGGGGCCTTGCCACCAACCATAGAACACAGTTCACACCCTAGACCACACTCTCTCCCACACAGTTCTGAGTGGTGAATGATGTAATTTTTAATGAGATACTGCCTCTGGCTGAAGGCTATTCCACATTCCTTACATATATAGGGTTTCCCTCCACTATGAATTTTCTCATGGTCAGTGAGATTTGATTTGCTATTGAAGGCTTTACTACATTCCTTACATATATTGGTTTTCTCACCAGTTTGTCTTCTCTGGTGGGTAATGAGGGTTGATTTCTGAATTAAAGCTTTCGTACATCCATCACATTCATAGGTTTTCTCTCCAGTATGTATTCTCAGATGGTAAACGAGGTTTTCCTTCTGGTTGAAGGCTTTTCCACATTCATTGCATATACAGGGTTTTTCTCCAAAGTGAATGGTATGATGTATAATGAACTATTGCTTTAGGCTGAAGGCTTTTCAGCATACTTTGCATTCATTTTGTTTCTGTCCACTACGAGTTTTTCATGTTCTGTGAGACGTGATTGGTACCTAAAGGCTTTTTTCACATGCCTTACATGCATAGGGTTTCCTTGAAGTAGGAAATCTCTTGTTTCTGAGATTAGACCTTTGAATTAAAGCTTTCCCACATATATATGATATCTCTTCATTAAGAATTTTCTTATGAATGAAGAGGCTTTCTTTCAGGTTGAAAACTTTCCCACAAGTATTACATTTCTATGCTTGTTCTTCTGTATGGCTTTTAAAATGAGGATTAAAAAAAATGAGTTTAAAGAGCAGACTACATTCAGGACACTCTTAGGCATTCTCTCTAGTTTGAATTTTCTCATATTCCATGAGGTTTTGTCTCAGAGGGAAGCATCCCATGTTCAATACAATACTAAATAATGTTTGAATATTTCATGCTCAATGAGATTTAATGCCTGGGTGAAGGATTACTAATATTACTTACATACAGAGGGTTTTACTCCTGCATGTTTCTTTAATGTGACTCTAGGTTTCCCAAATTCATGAAATACCAAATGGTTTCTCCAAATAATGTATCCTCCTGTATCTCCTGAGGTGCAATTTCTAAGAAAACTTCACATTCTTTACACTTAAAGGGGAGGACTACCATGTGGGGCAAACTGGCACAACTAATTGTCTTCATTATTTTCTCCTATCATAGATTCCCTCATCCTTAGGTAAGCATGATTTAAATTTCTTCAAAGTGAAATTACATTCATAGAAGTGTTATTTTTAGGAAACAATGTTTGCAGTCAGAGAACATATTTTCTCAACATTCTTACATCATTAATCTATACTGTTGTGGCAGTTGATATAACTTCACTCACAATCCTTTTTTGGTGTGGTTCTTTGTGCATCTTAATGTCCTATGCCACTTCTAGTTTGTGGGGTGCAGCAAAAGCAATGCAAAGAGGGAAATTTATAACATTGAATGTATTCTTTAGCAAAGAGGAATGATCCAATATCAAGCATCTAAGCGTCCAATTTGGGAGGAACAACAATATCTCCTTTTTATTTGTTCTATCATTCATGGCCCTTCTTCCTTCAAATGAGCCACACATCCAGTCTGGTGACTTCATAACTAGGAAAGGGAAAAGTGATACAGCACTTGATTAATGATGGGGACAAAACAACACCCCATAAATCAACCCTGGAAGCTTCAGGCACCTGAAGGATAAGAAAGTTGCAGCTTCCAAAGATGTACGAGTAGGCTTGCCCCAGAACAAAAGTCAAATGGCATCCCAGGAAATCCTGAACACTTTGATTTGGTCTACTATTTTTTGCTCAGTTTTTTTTTCTTCTACTTATTTGGATGAGATGCACGATTTAATATTCATCAAAGTTTACCAGGGAAATTGTAACACTTGCTTGCTTTCCAAATCTGCACCCATTATTTGTTATTGACTTGCCAAGTAATGTATTTTAAAACATTTTATATCCTGTATTAGTCAGCCAAAGGTGTGCTGTTGCAAAATACCAGAAATCACTTGGCCTTTATAAAGGGTATTTATTTGGGTAGAAGCTTACAATTACCAGGCCATAAATCATAACTATCTTACTTCACCAAAATCTGTTACTCCGTCTTGGAGCAAGACAGTTGCCGACATTTTTCAGGGTCCTGGCTTCTTGAGTTTCTCTCTTCCCAGGGCTGCATTTCTCTCTGGGCTCAGCTCCTCTGTTTCCTCCAAAGGTCATCTGTAGACAATGAGGCTCTCTAAGATTTGCCTCTCTCCACAAAGCCAGGTGTGAACTGTCAGATTAAGGGTTTTTCTCTCTTCCCTGTGTCCATCTTTCTTTGCACATCAGAACTCCAAAATCAAAAACTACTCCAGCTCTGTCCTTCACCATGTCTTTTTATGTTTGAGACTCCACCCTCCAAGGGGCTAGGCTCAATGCCCTACCGACTGTGGCCCAGTCAACACCCTTATCATAACTTAATCATACCCAGATTAACAGACAAGGTTACAAGCATAATCCAATATCTATTTTAGGAATTCATAATGATAACAAATTGCTACATATCCATTTACCCTCTTATGCTATATATTATTTTCTGATGTATTTTAACTATTTATTGATGTCCTTTGCCACAGATATCATTATTACTTCATCCATTGAATAGTCATTTTAATATATGTATTTAATTAACAGATATTTTTCTTCCATCCATCCTGAATCTTGAGCCTTCTTAGATTATTTTCATTCTGCCTGAAGAATATACTTTTGCATTTCTTTTAACGTTAGTTGCTGCTAGCAAACTTTACTTGTTTTACAGGTCTGTAAAAGTATTTATTTCACTTCTTCCTGAAGCATTGAGATGAATTAAATCTCAGGCTCTCTATCATCTCCTCTGCCTTTGAGAGCACCCTTGGGGTTGAATTTCTCCATTCTGTGTAAATGTAATCACTTCATTGGAGATGAAATTAGGGGCTTTCAATTTTACAGCCTGATTACTGCCACCTCACCCCCAGGAAAAATCTGTGCACTCTGGCTCTGTGGATGGGAATAATGGTACACCTCTCTGAGTTACACACATGATTTTGGTGCAAATGATTGGTGGAGAAAGCACAGTTTATTGAGTTCTTCTTTGTACCATTCTAGGGACAAGTTCAATGGCGATCAGCACCATTTTGCTCAAAGATGGCCCCACTCAAAGTGAAGCCACTGCTTCATGAGTTCCCATTTTTGTGGACTTAGGAGACACCTCCTGATATCTGTGCCCTGGGTTAATGTAATTGTTTCAGTTGTTTGGCCCCAGAAATGTATGTTTCTACTCCCCATTGCTCTTTGTGTAAGCCTTTTGTTTGTAGGACATTTTGGTTAGATTCAGATAAGGGTCCTTTCCAATACATCAATTTTGTTATATTGCTTTAGTTTTGTTATGGGTCTCTGATTATATTTCAGGCACCAGGATGGACCCCAATAATTGTGCTGAAGTCCTACAAACATGGAACACACAGAGTAAGTGTGCTGCCATGTTTACAATGCCATGTGGGAGAGGCTCCAGTATCTCCTACAGCTGTGGAGAGACACAGAAAACCTGAGATGCTGAGGGAGAGGCCAGAGAGTGGTGTCATGGAGCAGCTTGAAACTGAAGATATCCAAGACAGAGGAGAAGGGAGAGTTGTGAGCAATTTTATCTGATCACCCACTGCTGTGCACAGGGAGAAACAGAGTTTGGAGGAGAAGGCAGAGAGAGACAGGCAGGCCCAACATTTTGCCTTAGCAGGAGACCAGCAGCAGGTGATGCTTGTTAAGACAGCATTTTTAATGATGCCTTGATTTGGACATTTTTACAACCTCAGAACTGTAAGCTTTAAGTGTAATAAATTCCAATAAATGCCAACCTATTTCTGGTATTTTGCATTGACAGCACTTGGCAAGCTCAAACAGCTGTGGAACCCAGGGTTGGAGATCTGTCCTGTTCCGAAATGGCAGTGTGATGCTGCAGCCCAGTGAATTCACCTGTAAACTGTGGGTTTCTTCAAACTAGGCTGGAATGAGTACTGGAAGATGGAGTGGGAAGTACTGTTGTCCAGCAAGGCCTTCAAGATAGGGTGTCAGGCAGGGGAGTCACATGGTTTGGGGACTAATCTAAATTAACAGATGCCCCAGGAATGGGTTGTCCAGGTGGGCAGGGGCAGATAAAGCATGGATCCTGGGATATGTTGCAGCAGAGGAGTCAGGGCACTGTGAGGAGACTTCCTGTTCCTGCTCTTTTTCCTTACCCTTGGCCTCCAACATTGACCCTCTGAGGAGTATGCTCTTACTGTACCCTCCTGGGTCTCAGGCATACACTGAGGTCTCCTGCTTCCAATTCTACATCCACCTTCTCCAATCTTGGAGCTGCTAAAGAAATAGCAATGCCAAGAATAAACCTGTTGGTGTCAGGAAGGAACTGCCAAAATTCACGTTAAATTACTGGCTAGAGCAATAACATCATCAGAATGAGCAACATGAAGCCAGTGACCATAATAAATAGTATGAGAATCACAGAAATCCCTGGGACCTAGGGCTGACAGGAATAGAGGTGAAGTTGTGTGATAGTGCCATGTTTGCAGAAAACTTAAGATGGAGCAAAAGCCAGATAATTCTCATACTAATTAAATATTAAATTTTCAACACATTTTAAACAGTGTTGAAAATGGTGAAGACCTCTTCAATCCCAGAAGAGAATGGAGGGGTTGGATGGGAAGAAGCTGAAGAACACCTGATGAAACTGGAATGCAACACGTGTTCATTGCAGTTCACCCAATTCAGAGAGGGAATGTCCTGTTTGGGAACCAATCTCTATGAGCCCCATTGGAAACTAACATCATAGTTCCTGGATCCACAAAGGAGGACAGGGAGAAAGACCTGCTCAGCACTCACAGCCTCACTTAGTGATGTGAGCCACCCTAGCGGGCCTTCCCTGGGGAGTAAACAGTAGGAAGTCCTTCTTCTCCTGTGGTGCTAAAAGCCCTCTAACTGCACATGTGTAGAGAACAGTGTCACCTGCACCAAGTCGCTTTCATGCTCCTGGAGCTCCGTGCTTACTCTTGCTGAGGGAGGCCTCCACCTTTCCAAGCAGCTGGGTAGGGGGCCATGGGGAGTGAGAACTTTTCCTTTATGAGGGACTGTATTTGAAAAGGGTGACGGGAAGTGACCCCTTCCCAGTACTGTTGCACATACAAATCAATATCTTCAAATCAACCACTTTTTTTTATTCATTTTGTACTCTTTTCATAATTTCTTTTAACTTATATTGAAATTATCCATGCAAAAGTATAAAAATAATTTATGTCTGTTATTGCAAATAACCAAATTTCTTCTCCAGCCTCAACCACTTTTCCTCCTTCCTCAAATTATCTCCATTGGTAGATTCTTTTGGGTACATATTTCTGTTTGTAAATACATGCATTCTCTAGATTCATCCATACCACACCCTACCATATATTAGAAAAATATTGGAGTACAACTTAAGAATATAAATAAATTTTTTAACTTCTTAATGTGCTTGAGATTAGAAGTATATCATCTAAATATGAAAGGATCATTTCTGATTTAAAATATTAAGGATAATTGGAGTTAAGTAGAAATCAGGCCACTGCAGTTCTCTGCCTGTTAAATTTGAATCCACATCAGAACCAGGTGAAGAAACTGAAAAAAATATAAATGGTTCAGGTGATGTATAAGAAAATGCGACAATAATGGGCAGCATTATTTTTTAAATGGTAATTTTTTAAAAGTATACCTAGAATGTAATGAATTTAAGAACCAGTGGAAACAACCAGGATAATTTCAAATAAGTGGAAAGCCCATCTTTACATAAACTAAGAGAAATCTCGACTTCTGATGCATAAATCAGTGGTAAAAAATTGAACACAGATGAGTGTGGAAGAAGACGTGGGAGGAGCGGTTCTCAAGCAATCTCAAAGTGCAGTTTTCCAAGAGGAGAAAAACATACTGAATTTCACAATCACAGCCGCTTCCTTAAAAGATTGGCAACAAGTTGCACAGACTGGGGGTGGAGACCTTCTTTGGAAATTCACATTCATTACATTCA
Source organism: Tolypeutes matacus (assembly GCA_026826555.1). Taxonomy (NCBI): domain Eukaryota; kingdom Metazoa; phylum Chordata; class Mammalia; order Cingulata; family Chlamyphoridae; genus Tolypeutes; species Tolypeutes matacus. Next base: position 745,022 of record JAKSZT010053859.1, on the reverse strand, counting down.
CAGGGTTTCTCTCCAGTATGAATGTTGTAATGTTTACTGAGATACTGCCTCTGGTAGAAGGCTGTTCCACATTTCTTACATATATAGGGTTTCCTTCCACTATGAAATTGCTCATGATCAGTGAGATTTGATTTGCTACTGAAGACTTTCCTACATTCCTTACATACAGAGGGTTACTATCCAGTTTGTCTTCTCTGGTGTGTAATGAGGCTTGATTTCTGAATGAAATCTTTCCTACATCCATCACATTCATAGGGTTTCACTCCAGTGTGTATTCTCAGATGATTAATGAGGTATTCCTTCTGGTTGAAGGCTTTTCAGCATTCATTTCATATACTGGGTTTTTTTCCAGAATGAATGCTCTGATGTTTAGTGAACTATTGCTTTTGTCTGAAGGCCTTTCTGTAATCTATATTTTCAATTTGTTTCTGTCCACTATGAGTTTTTTCATGTTCTCTGAGATATGTTGTGTACCTAAATGATTTTTCACATGACATATGTATAAGGTATCTTTACAGCAGGAAATCTCTTGGATCTGAGACTTGACATTTGAATTAAAGCTTTCACAAATATATTTGATTTCTCTTCAATAAGAATTTTCTGATGAATAAAGAGGATTTCTGACAGATTGAAAACTTTCCCAACTGTATTACATTTCTATGGTTGTTCCCCTGTATGTTTTTTTAAGATGAGGAGAAAAAAATAAGTTTAAAGAGAAGACTGCATTCAGGATACTCATATCGTTTTTTCTAGTTTGAATTTTCTCATATTCTATGAGGTTTTCTTTCAGATGGAAGCATTCCTAAGTTCATTATAATACTAACTAGTAAATGAATATTTCCTGCTCAATGAGATTTACTACCTGGTTGCAGGATTTCCAATAATCTATACATACATAGGGTTTTACTCCTGAATCTTTCTTTGATGTGTCTCTAGATTTCCCAAATTCATGAAATTCCAAAAGTTTTCTCTGAATGATTAATTCTCAGGTATCTCATGAGGTTGAATTTCCAAGAAAATTTCACACTCATTACACTTAAAGAGTAGGTCTACCATGTGGGCAAACTGGCAAAACTCATTCTCTTCATTATTTTTTCCTTACGTAGATTCCTTCATGCTTAGGTAAGCATGATGCAAATACCTTCTAAGGGAAGTTCCATTCATAGAAGTGTTATTTTGAGGAAACAATGCTTGCGTCAGAGAACATATTTTCCCTTCTTTCTTACATTCTCTGCCTTCATCTTAAGTCTGTAGTGTTGTGGAAGTGGATATAGCTTCACACACAAGCCTTTGGTTATGTGGTTCTTTCTGCTTCTTTATGTCCTATGCTTCTTTGTAGTTTGGGGGTGCAGCAAAAGCAGTGCTACAGGGAAAGTGATAGCATTAAATGCATTCATTAGAAAAAAGGAAAGATCCAATATCAGTCATCTAGGCATCCAATTTGGGAAGTGCAACAATATCTCCTTTTTTATTTGTTCTACCATTCATGGCTCTTCTTTTTTCAAATGAGCATCACATCCATTTTGGTGACTTCATAAGTAGGAAATGGGGAAGTGATACAGCACTTGAATTATGATGGGGACAAAACAACACACCATAAATCAACTCTTGAACCATCAGGCTTCTGAAGGATAAGAAAGGTGCAGCTTCCAAAATGTACGAGTAATGTGGCTCCAGAACAAAGGCCAAAATGGCAACACAGCAAATCCTGAACACTTTGTTTTGTACTGACTATTTTTGTTCATTTTTTTTTCTATTTATTTGGACGAAATGCATTATTTAATATTCTTTAAATTTCACCGGGGAAATTATAACACTTTTGTTTGCCTTTCCAAATCTACACTTATTATCTGTTATTTACTTGTGAAATAATGTATTTTAAAACATTTTATATCCTGTATTAGTCAGCCAAAGGGGTGCTGTTGCAAAATACCAGAAATCTGTTGGTCTTTGTAAAGGATATTTCTTTGGGGTAGAAGCTTACAGTTACCAGGCCATAAAGCATAAGTTTCTACCTTCACCAAAGAGTATTGACCCATCTTGGAGCAAGACAGTTGCCATTATTTGCCAGGGTTCAGGCCTCTTGGGTACATGTCTTCCCAGGGTTGCATTTTTCCCTGGGCTCTGCTCCTCTGTTTCCTCCACAAGGTCAGCTGTAGACATTCTGCTTCGTGCAACGCACTACCCATGCAAAATCTGTGTGCTCTGGCTTTGGGGATGGGAATAATGGCACACTTCTCTGAGTTACACACCTGATTTTGGAGCTAAGATTTGGTGGAGAAAGCACAGTATATTGAGTTCTACTTGGGACCATTCTAAGGAGCAGTGCAATGGTGGTCAGCACCCAATTTTGCACAATGATGGCCACACCCAAAGGGCAGCCACTGCTTCATGAGTTCCCATTACTCCCGGACTTAGGAGACCCTTCCTAATACCGGTGCCCTGGGTTAATCCACCCATTTGGGTCTTGTGTGGGCCACGGAAATATATGTTCCTATTACCCATTGCTGTGTGTGTAAGCCTTTTTCATGTAGGACATTTTGGTTAGATTCAGATAGGTGTCCTTTCTATTAGGTCACTTTTGTTAGATTGCTTTAGTTGAGTTACAGATCTCTGATTAGGTTTCAGGCACCAGGATGGACCCCAATCATTATGCTGAAGTCCTACATACATGGACAATACAGACAAAGAGTGCTGCCATGTTTGCCCAGACATGTGTGAGAGAGCTCCAGGATCTCCTACAGCTTTGGAGAGATACAGAAACCCTGACAGGCTGAGGGAGAGGTCAGAGGTGTTAGTAATGGAGCAGCTTGAAGCTGAAGACATCTAGGCCAGAGAAAAAGGGAGAGGTGTGAGCAATTGTTTCTGATGACCAACTGCTGAGCTCAGGGAGAAAGTGAGTTTCGATGAGAAGGCAGAGAGAGACAGGCAGGCTGAACATTTTACCATGGCAGGAGTCCAGAAGCAGCTGATCCTTGTTAAGAGAGCATTTTGAATGGTGCCTTCATTTTATATTTTTCACAGTCTCAGAACTGTAAGCTTTAAGTGTAATAAATTCCAATAGAAGCCAACATATTTCTGGTATTTTGCATTGGCAGTGCTTGGCAAACTCAAACAGCTCGGAGAACGGGGTTGCAGAGCTGCCCTGTTCCCAAACGGCACTGTGATGCTGCTGCCCAGCGAATTCACCTGTAAACCCTGGGTGGCTCCAGACTAGGGGTGAATGAATACTCTTAAGATGGCGGGGAATTTCTCTTGGCCAGCAAGGCCTGTAAGACAGGGAGTCAGGCAGGGGATTCACATGGTTTGGGGACTAGTCTATGGTCATAGATGTCCCAAACGATGTACCTACCTCAGCCAGGGATTGACCAGGTGGGCAGGGACAGATAAAAGCATGGGCCCCAGGATCTGGTGCAGCAGTGGAGTCAGGGTGCAGAGAGGAGACTTCCTGCTCCTGATCCTTTGGCCTTTCCCTCCTTCCCTTGGCCACCAGCATTGACCATTTGAGGAGGCTACTCTTAGTGTGCCCCTCCTGGGTCTCAGGCACAGACTCAGATCTCCTGCTTCCAGTTCTACATTCACCTTCTCCAATCTTGCAGCAGCTAAACAAAGAGCAATGTGAAGATGAAACATTTTGGTGTCAGGAAAGAAATGTCAAATTCACATCACAGCATTGGCCACAGCAATAACATCACCAGTATGAGCAACATTAGTCCAGTGAACCTAAAAATTACTACAGAAATCCTGGAAAGACCTGGGACCTAGGACTGACAAGAATAGAAGTGAGGCTGTGAGATAGTGTAATTATTGCAGAAAACCTCAGAGGGTGCAGATGTCAGATGTTTCTCAGATTAATTAAATATTAAATTTTCAACCCATTTTAACAGTGTTGAAAATGATGGACACCGCTTCAATTCCAGAAGAGAATGGAGGGGTTGGAGGGGAAGAAGATGATGTACAGCTGAAGAAACTGGAATGTAATACGTGTTCACTGCACTTCCCCCAAGGCAGAGAGTTAATGTCCTGTTTGGGAACCAAACTCTCAGAGCCCCATGCAAACCACCATCATAGGTTGTGGAGGCATAAATGACAGGGGGAAAGCCCTGATCAGCACTCACAGCCTCAGTTAGTGATGTGAGTCACTCTAGCAGGTCTTCAGTGGGGAGTAAGAAGTAGGAAGTCTGTCTTCTCCTGCGGTGCTAACAACCCTCTAACCTGACATGTGTAGAGAGCAGTGTGGCCTTCAAAAGATAGTGTCCATGCTCCTCGTGCTAGGTGCGCACTCCTGATGATGGAGGCCTCCACCAGTCCAAGCAGCTGGGGTGGTGGCTGAGGGGAGTGAACACTTTTCCTTTATGGGTGACTGTATTTGCAAAGGGTGAGGGAAAGTGGCCCCCACTCCAATAATGTTGCTGATACAAATCAATATCTTCAAACCAACCAATTTGTATGATTTTATTGTGTATTATTTTCATAATTTCTGTTAAATTATAAATTATTATAAATTATAAATTATCCGTGTGAAGTGTAAAAATAATTTATTTCTGTTATGGCAGACAGCCAAATTCCTTATGTAGCCTCAAACACCATTCCCCCTTCTTCATAATTATCTGCATTGGCAGATTCTTTGTGTACACATTTCTATTTGTAAATACATGCATTCTCTACTTTCATCCATCCCACAACCTATCATATATGAGAAAAATATTGGAGTACTACTTAAGAATATAAAAGAATTTTCTAACCTCTTAAAATTCTTGAGATTAGAAGTATATCATCTAAATATGAAAGGATCATTTCTGATTTAAAATAATAAGGAAAATTGGAGTTAAGTAGAAAGAAGACCACTGTAGTTCACTGGGTGTTAAACCTGAATCCACATCAGAATCAGGTGAAGAAAGTGAAAAAATATAAATGGTTGTGGTGGCTTGTTAGAAAATACTACAATAAAGGGCAGCATTATTTTTTAATTGGTAATTTTTAAAATGTTTACCCAGAATGTAATGGATTGAAGAACCATTGAAAACAACCAAGATAATTTGAAATAAGTGGAAAACCATTATTGACATAAACTAAGAGAAATCTCGGGTTCTTATGCATGAATTAGTGGTAACAAATTGAACACAGATGAGTGAGGAGGAAGATGTGGGAGGGAGAGATCTCAGAACAAACTGCAAGTGCAGCTTTACAAGAGGAGAAATACATCCTTAAATGCACTGTCACAGCTGCTTCCTTAAGAGATTGGCAACAAGTTGCCTAGACTGGAGGTGGAGATTCTTTGGAAATCCACATTCATTACATTCACAGGGTTTCTCTCCAGTATGAAAGTTGAAATGTTTAATGAGATTCTGCCTTTGGCTGAAGGCTATTCCACATTCCTTACATACACAGGGTTTCCCTCCACTGTGAATTTTCTCATGGTCACTGAGTTCTGATTTGCTACTGAAGTCTTTCCTACATTCCTTACAGATATATGGTTTCTCTCCAGTTTGTCTTCTCTGGTGTTTAATGAGGCTTAATTTCTGAGTGAAAGCTTTCCCACATGCTTCATATTCATAGGATTTCTCTCCGGTATGTATTCTCAGCTGGTTAACGAGGTTTTCCATCTGGTTGAAGGTTTTTCCACATTCATTACATATATAGATTTTTTCACCAGAATGAATGCTCATTAAACATTCAATGTTTAATGAACTATTGCTTTTAGCTGAAGGCTTTTCTGCATTCTTTACATTCTTTTTGTTTCTGTCCATTATGCGTTTTTTCATTTACAGTAAGATATGCTTCTTACCTAAAGGCTCCTTCACGTGACTTACATGCTTAGGGTTTCTTTGCAGCAGAAAATCTCTTGTATATGAGATTTGACATTTAAATTAAAGCTTTACCACATATATATGATTTCTCTTCAGTAAGACTTTTCTGATGAATAAAGAGGTTTTCTGTCAGGTTGAAAACGTCCCACATATATTACATTTCTATGCTTGTTCCCCTGTACAGCTTTTAAAATGAGGGGTAAATAAATGACTGTAAAGAGCAGACTACAGTCAGGACACACTTATGATTTCTCTCTAGTTTGAATTTTCTCATATTCCATGAGGTTTTATTTCAGATGGAAGCATTCCCATGTTCATTACAACACTAACTAATGTGTGAATATTTCATTCTCAATGATATTTAAAGTTGGCTGAGGATTTCCAATATTCCTTACCTACACAGGGTTTTAATCCTGCATGTTTCTTTGATGTGACTCTAGCTTTCCCAAATACATGAAATCCCAAATGGTTTCTCTGAAGGATTAATTCTCAGGTATCTCATGAGGTTGAATTTCCGAAAAACTTCACACTCATTACAGTTAAAGGGGAGGACTATCATGTGGGCAACTGGCAAATCTCATTGACTTCATTCTTTTTATTATATAGATTCCTTCATGGTTAGGTAAGCATGATGTAAATACTTTCTAAGTGAATTTCCATTCATAGAAGTGTTATTTTGAGGAAACAATGCTTGCAGTCAGAGAACATATTTTCCCTTCTTTCTTACATTATCTGCCTTCATCTTAATTCTGTACTTTGTGAAAGTGGGTATAGCTTCATTTACAAGCCTTTCGTTATGTGATTCTTTCTGCTTCTTAATGTCCTATGCTTCTTCATAGTTTGTGGGATGAACAAAAGCATTGCTACAGCAAAATTTATAGCATTGAATGCATTCATTAGAAAAGAGGTTCCAATATCAATCATCTAGGTGTCCAATTTGGGTTGTGCAACAATATCTCCTTTTTATTTGTGCTATTATTCATGGCTCTTCTTGCTTCAAATTATCATCACATCCAGTTTGATGACTTCAAGAATAGGAAATGTGGAAGTTCTACTGCACTTGATTTCTGATGGGGACAAGACAACACCCCATAAATCAACCACGGAACCTTCATGCTTCTGAAGGATAAGAAAGGTGCAGACCCAAAAATGCACAAGTAAGGTGGTCCCAGAACAAATGCCAAAATGGCAACACAGGAAATCCTAAACACTTTGTTTTGGACTGACTATTTTAGTTCATTTTTTTTCCTTCTACTTATTTGGATGAGATGCAGTATTTAATATTCTTTAAAGGTTTCCTGGAAAATTATAGCACTTTTGGTTGCCTTTCCAGATCTGCACTTATTATTTGTTATTGACCTATCAAAAATTGTATTTTAAAATATTTTGTATACTCTATTAGTCAGCCAAATGGTTGCTGATGCAAAATACCAGATATCTGTTGGGCTTGGTAAAGGGTATATATTAGGGTAGAAGTTAACAGTTATCAGGCCCTGATATATAAATTTCTTCCTTCACCAAAGTCTGTAATCCGTCTTGGAGCAAGGCAGCTTCTGACATTTGCCAGGGTTCACGCTTCTTGGGTTCCTTTATTTCCAGGGCTGCATTTTTGTCTGGGCTCAGCTCTTCTGTTTCCTTCACAAGGTGAGCAATAGCCTATGAGGCTCTCTAAATTTTGCCTCTCTCCACAAGGCCATCTCTGAACTCTCAGGTGAATATCTTGTCTTTACCCTGGGGCCTTCTGTCCTTGCTCACCAGAACTCCAATATCAGAAACAACTCAATCTCTGCCCTTTTCCGTGTATGTTTATGTTTGAGACCCCATCCACCAATGGGCGGGGCTCAACACCCTACCAACTGTGGCCCAATCAATGCCCTTATCATAACTTAATCATGCCCAGATTAACAGACAGTTTTACAAGCATCCTCCTCTATCTATTTTTGGAATACATAGCGATATCCTACTGCTACATAACCAATTACCCATCTTATCCTATATATTATTTTATGGTGTATTTTAGAACTTTATTCATGTCCTAGGCCACAGATATAATTATTACTTTATCCATTCAATAGTCAATTAGATTTATGAATTTCATTAACAGTTATTGTACTTTAATCAACCCTGAATCTTGAATCTTCTGAGATTATTTTCTTTCTGACTGATGAATATTCTTTTCCATTTCTTTTAATGTGAGTTGATGTTAGCAAACTTTATTAGTTTTTACACATCTATAACAGTATTTATTTCACTTCTTCCAGACGGATTGAGATATATTAAATCTCAGGCCTAAACTTATCTCCACTGCTTTTGAGAGCACCTCTAAGGTTGAATTTCTCCCTTCTGTAGTAAACGTAATCAATCCTTTTAGAATAAATTATGGGCTTTCAGTTTTACAGCCTGCTTTTGCCACCCGACCTCCCCAGACAAAATCTGTGCACTCTGGCTCAAGGGATGGGAATAATGTCACACCACTCTAAATTACACACCTGATTTTAGAGCTAAGATTTGTTTGAGAACTTACAGTATATTGAGTTCTTCTTGGATCATTCTAGAGAACAATGCAATAGTTGTCAGCACACAATTTTGCCCAATGATGGCCACACCCAAAATACAGCCACTGCATCATGAGTTCCCATTTCTCCCAGACTTGGGAGACCCCTACTGATCCCTGTGACTGGGGTTAATGACCTTCTTTGAGTCTTGTGTGGACCCTGGAACAGTATGTTCCTACTAACCCATTTGGTTTGTGTAAGCCATTTGTATGTAGGACACTTTGGTTAGAATCTTATAAGGGTTCTTTTGATTAGTCAAATCTTGTAAGATTGCTTTGATTTAGTTAAGGTTCTCTGATTAGATTTCAGGCACCAGAATGGACCCCAATCATTGTGCTGAAGTCCTAAATACATGGAACACACAGAGAAAGAGTGCTGCCATGTTTACCCTGCCATATGAGAGACGCCTCCAGGTTCTCCTACAATCATGGAGAGACACAGAAACCCTGAGAGGCTGAGGGCGAGGCCAGGGGTTGGAGTCATAGAGTATCTTGAAACTGAAGATATCAAGGCCAGAGGAGAAGGGAGAGGTGTGATCAATTGCATCTGATGGCCCACTGCTGAGCTCAGTGTGAAAGTGACTATGGAGGAGAAGGCAAAGAGAGAAGGCAGGCCCAACATTTTGTCTTGGCAGGAGTCCAGCAGCAGCTGACCGTTGTTAATACAGCATTTTAAATGATGACATGATTTAGACATTTTCACAGCCTCAGAACTGTAAGCTTTAATCCTAATAACTTCCAATAAAAGTCAAATTATTTCTGGTACTTTGCATTGGCAGCACTTGTCAAATTCAAAGATTTAGGGACACAGATTTGGAGAGCTGCCCTGTTCCCAAATGGCAGTGTGATGCTGCTGCCAGGTAGTTCACCTGTAAACTGTGGGTATCTCCACACTTGGCAGGAATGTTTGCTGGTAAGACGGAGGGGCAGTGCTCTTGGTCAGCAAGACCTGCATGATAGGGAGTCAGGCAGGGGAGTCACATGGTTTGAGGGCTAGTATAAAGGCACAGATTCCCCAGTATGCTGTACCTGCCTCAGGCCAGTGTTGGCCAAGTGTTCCGGGTGAGATTAAACCATGGGACATGGGGACTGGTGCACAGAGGTGTCAGGGCATAGAGAGGAGACTACCTGCTCCTGCTCCTTTTGCCATTCCCTCCTTCCCTTGTTCTCCACTGTTGATCCTTTGAGGAGGCTGATCTTATGGTACTACTCCTGGTTTTCAGACACAAACTCATGTCTCCTGCTTCCAGTTCTATGTTCACCTACTCCAATCTTGGGGTAGGTAAGAAAGAGCAATGCCAAGATGAAAACTGTTGGTTACAGGAAGGAAATCTCAAAATTCACATTACAGCATTGGCTACAGCAATAACATCACCAGAATGAGCAACATAGGGCCAGTGACCCTAATGAATAGTACAGAAATCCCGAAAGTTCTGGGACCTAGGGCTGGCATGAATAAAAGTGAGCATATGAGAGGGCAATGTTTGCAGAAAACCTCAAATGGTGCCAATGCCAGATGTTTATCAGACTAATTAAATATTACATTTTCAACATATGTTCAACGGTGTGAAATGATGTAGACTTCTTCAATCCCAGAAGAGAATGGAGAGCCTGGATGAGAAGAAGTTGATGAACAAATGAAAAAGATGGAATGTAACACATGTTCATTGCAGTTCCCCCAATCGAGAGAGGGAATGACATTTTTGGAACCAAACTCTCAGAGCCCCAATGAAAAACATAATCACAGGTTATGGACCTGCAAAGGAGGACAGGGTAAAAGCCCTGCACAGCACTCATAGCCTGTGTTAGTAACGTGAGCCACACTGTCCAGTCTTCACCTGGGAGTAAGAAGCTGGAAGTCAGTCTTCTGTGGTGTTAAGAGCACTCTAACGTGACATGTGTAGAGAGCAATGTGGCCTTAATTTGGTCACTTCCATGATCCTCGTGTTCCATGCTCACTCTTGCTGACGGTGGCCTCCACCCATCCAGGCAGAGTGGGAGGGTGCCCAGGGGAGGGAGCAGTTTTCTTTTATGGGTGACTGTATTAGCAAAGGGTGAGGGGAAGTGCACCTCTCCAGTAATGTTGCAGAAAGAAATCACTATCTTCATATCAACCACTTTGTATGATTTCATTGTGTACTATTTTCATAATTTCTTTTGAATTATAACCAAATTACCCGTGAAAATAGTATAAAAATAATTTATGTCTGTTATAGCAAACAGAAAAATTCCTTCTCTAGCCACAATACCCATTCCTCTTTCCTCAGAAACATTTCTGTTTGTAAATACATGCATTCTCAAGTTTCATTCATCCCACAGCTTATCACATAAGAGAAAAATATTGGAGTACAACCTGAAAATATAAATAAGTTTTCTAACTTCTTAAAATACTTGAGATTGGAGGTATATCATCTAATCATGAAAGGATCATTTCTGAATTGAAATAATAAAGAAAATTGGAGTTAAATAGAAAGCAGGGGACTGTATTTCAGTGGCTGTTAAACCTGAATCCACATCAGAATCAGGTGAAAAAACTGAAAAAATATAAATGATTGGGGTGCCTTAAAAGAAAATGCTAAAGTAGAGGAGCAAGATAGCATCAGTTTAGGAGTATACTCACTTAAGAGCTCTCTGTTGATGGTCAATTGTGGTTTGGGTCCTTCCCAAAGGTCTGTGCTGTTGGCACTCGGAGTGAGAAGCTTGGGTCACCTAGCAGGAGGCAGACTGACAGCGTGGAGTGATCAGTGGAGATTCTTGAGTTTTCCGTCAGCCCGTGGTGGTTAACACAGATGGCTGAGCCCATCCACAGGGAAAATGGTGATTTCAACCATGAATCCTGCAACCGTGACTCATGCTCCCCGTTTGAGGCACCATAATCTCAGGGAGGGAGGACTCTGACAGAAGGTATAGAGGGCTTTAACTTCTGTGTATTTGGCTGCCTGGAACCCCTAATAGCATTGGGCTTCATATAAGCTGGCTTGAAACAGTGCCAGGCTTAGGGGAGAAGCAAATCTGTTGAGGAAACCTGATTTATGCAGCAGCTCTTAAACACAGAGGCCTGGCCCCAGAGTGGGCAGAGTGAGCCAATTTTATCGCTCTGCCGTTACAAGCATGATAGATTCACTCCCATGGGGAGGGCAGGAAGTGGGAAAGGCTTGATTAGTTTCCATAAGCCTATTTAATGTCCCCTCAGTGAAGAGGGTGATCTAGCAGAGAACGTATTTTGGGGCCCTTATATCGAGGGGTAAAAAAACAAGTACACAGTCACTTTTAAAAATGAATTCCTGTTCTTAATTTAGTTTAATACTGAAAATGTGCCCCAAACCTGCAGATAGAAATCAGAAGAGAAATTCAAAAACACAAGCAGACTGAAAGGATCTGCAAGAATCCTAGAAGGAACACTTAGTCCATAGCTTTGTTTGATTGCTGGTATGGTTGTTTGGTTTTTCTTTGTTTATTTGCTGTCTCTTGCTTTTCTTTCCTCTTGCCTCCCCCCTTTCTGTTTTCCTTCATTTTTTAAAATATTAGGTGCTCCAGCTTAACTCTTCTTTGCTATTCTTCTTCTTCAGTGATTTCTCATTCTCTCTATATATTGATATTGTATCCCAAGCTATCTCTTATCCTTCCTTTATCTCTCTGCCTTCTGATTTCTGTTTTGGTTCTTAGACACTATGGTTTTTCATTAGCCCGCAAAGTAAGGGTGCAAATTTCTATTCTATCTATTTTGTTTTCTTCTTATTTAATTAATACTAGCTTTTTCCTTTTAGCCCTTTCTTTACTCTTTCTCTCCCTCCTCATCATTCTGGCCTTCTAAATCATTATATGTATATTCCTCTATTTGGTTCCCCAGCACATGATAGGTACTCCCCCTTTTATTTCATGTTACAGTACACTGCCTATACAAGTGAAATATTCATTTCACTTAGTCCAATTTGGCCCCTCTTCTAACTTTTATCAATATTACTATTATCCTTCTTCCTTTCTCACATCTTTCAATTCCTCTGGAACAAATTTTTGCCTTCAAGGTAACATAGAAAGAAGCAAGGAAATGAAATAAAAAAAAAAAAGTCTGAAAGAGAAAACTTAAAACACATACAGATCCGCCAACTAAATAAACCTCGAGAGGAGTCATAGAAGCTAATCAACTGAATAAACCCAGCAAGATAAAATGATGACTAGAGGGCAATGAAAAATTACAAACCACACTGAGAAACAGGAAGACATGAAGCACACCAATGAACAAACTAAAAACCAGGAATATATGCAGAACATCGAACACCTAATCACAGATTCCAAAACAAATATCACAAAACAACTTATTGAATTGAAGGAAGACATTAACAATATAAAGAAGACACTGGGAGAACATACTGAAGAAATTGGAAACATACCCACAAAGATAACAGATATGATGTTGATCAATGGCACAATCCAAGAAATAAAAAATATGATGGATTCACATAACAGCAGATTTGAACAGGCAGAAGAAAGAATTAGTGATGTGGAAGACAAAACAGCTGAAATCAAACAGATAGTAGAACAGATAAAAAAAATATTAGAAATCCAGCAGGGATTCAGGGATATAAGTGACAACACAAAACACACAAACATTTGCATTATTGGCATCCAGGATGGAAAAGAGAATGGATGGGAAACAGCAGTAGTGTTGAAGGAAATAATGGTTGAAAACCCCTGACGTTATTGAGAGAGTTGGATGTGATGATCCAGGAAGCAAAGCACACCCTAAGCAGTATAAATCCCAGCTGGCCAACTCCAAGACATATACTCGTCAAAATGTCCAATGCTCAAGACAAAAAGAAAACACTCAAGGCAGCAAGAGAAAAGAGAACCATCACATATAAGGGATGCACAATAAGATTAAGTGCTGATTTCTCATATGAAACAATGGAGGAAAGAAGATAATGGTGTGACATAGTCAAAGTACTAAAAGAAAAAAAACTTCCAGCCACAAATTGTGTTTCCAGCAAAACTGACATTCAAAAATAATGGAGAGTACAAATTATTCAGAGATAAACAGAAATTAAGAGAGTATGTCAATAAGAAACTGACACTTCAAAATATACTAAAGGAAATTCTACAAGTTGAAAGGAAAAATCAAGAGTTAGGAGAGTTTAAAAACAGCTAAAAAGACAAAAACAGAAACAAAACATCATATGACATACATTAATCCAAAGAAAATATGGCTGAAGTAAGAAATTCATTGTGAGTAATAACACTGATGTTAATGGATTACATTCCCCACTCAAGAAACACAGATTGGCAGAATGTATAATGAAATATGATCCATCTATATGCTGTCTACAAGAAACCCACCTTTGACACAGGGATTCAAGGAGATGGAAAATAAATGGTTGGAAAACAATTTTACAAGCTCACAATAGTCATAAAAGGGCAGGACTAGGTATTCTAATATCAGACAAAATGGACTTTAAATTCGAACCTACTGTAAGAGACAAAGATGGACACTATATATTAGTAAATGGGGTAATCATTCAAGAAGAGAGAATATTCATAAACATTTACATACCTAATTGGCGTGCCTCAAAATTCATTAGGCAAACTCTGGAAATCTAAGTGGAAAAATAAATGCATCTACAATTATAGCAGGGTACATTATTACACCATTATCTTCATTAGACAAAACATCTTGCAGAGAAGCAACAAACAAACAAATAATCTCAACAATATTTTAGAGGACCTGTACTTAAAAGACATATACAGAACAATATACCCAAACACAACAGAATTTACCTTTTTCTCGAGTGCACATGGATCATACTCCAAGATAGACCACATACTAGGCCACTGAAAAACCCTCAATGAATTCAGAAAAATTTAGATTATACAAAGTAAATTTTCTGATGACAATGGCAATAAATTGGAAATCAGTAAGGGCCAGAGAAACGGGTTAGGCACAAGGATATGGGAGTTAAATAACACACTCTTAGACAAGCAGTGGGTCAAGGAGGAAATCTCAAGAGAAATCAGTAACTACCTTGAAACTAATGAAAATGGCAACACAACATATCAAAACCTATGGGATGCAGCCAAAGCTGTCCCGAGAGTGAAGTTGATAGCCATAAATACATATATTAAAATGGAAGAAAGAACTCAAACTGAAGACCTAACTGCACACTTGGAGAAATTGTTAAAACAACAAACTAAACCTAAAGGAAGTAAAAAAGTAGGAAGTAACAAAGATTAGAACAGAACTAAATGAAATAGAGAATAAGAAAGCAATAAAAGAATAAAATAAAAGAATAAAATAAACAAATCAAAAGCTGGTTCTTTGAGAATATCAATAAAATTGACAAACCCTAAGCCAGACTAACAAAGAAAAAGAGAGAACAGATGCAAATACAAAAAATAAGGAACGAGCAAGGTGATATCACTACTGACCCCACACAAATAAAGAGCATCATAAAAGGATACTTTGAAAAATTATATGCCAAAAAGAATGAAAATTTACAGGAAATGGACAAGTTTGTAGTAACTCACAAACATCCTACATCGATGAAAGAAGAAATTGATGAACTCAGCAATCCACTACGGTAAAGAGATAGACTCAGTCATCAAAAACCTACCAACTAAGAAGAGACCAGGACCAGATGGCTTTAGAGCTGAATTCTACCAAACATTCCAGAAAGAGCTAATGGCAATTCTACTTAACATCTTCCAAAGAATACAAATAGAAGGAAATTACCTAATTCATTCTATGATGCCAACATTACCCTAATACCAAAAGCAAACAAATATACGACTAGAAAGTAAAATTTCACTCAAATTACTCTAATGAATCTCGATGCTAAAATCCTCAAAAAAATAGTTGCTTATTACATTCAACAACTCATCAAAAGGACTATACAGCATGACAAGTGGGTTTCATCTCAGGTATGCAATGATGGTTCAATATAAGTAAATCAATCAATGAACCACCACATAAACAAAATGAAAGATAAAAACCACATGATCATTTCTTTAGAGGCAGAAAAACATTTGACAAAGTATAGCACTCTTTCCTGATAAAAACACTGCAAAATATAGGAATAGAAAGAAATTTTCTGAATATGATAAAGGGTATATATGAAAAACCCAAAGCTAACTTATCTTCAATGGTGAAATCCTAAAAACCTACCCTCTGAGATTCAGAAGAAGACAAGGATACCCACTATCACCACTCTTATTTAACATTGTCTTAGAAGTACTTGCATGAGCACTGAGTCAAAAAAAGGATATAAAAGGCATCCAGATTGGAAAAGAAGTAAAAATTTTATTATTTGCAGATGACATGATCCTATGCATAGAAAGCCCAGAGAAAGCTATAACAAAGCTTCTGGAACTTATAAGGTAGTTCAGTAATGTTGCAGGCTATAAGATCAATGCTCAAAAATCAGTAGCATTTCTGTATGACAATTATGAGCAAACAGAGGAGGAAATCAAGGAAAAAATGCCATTTACATTATTAACTAAAAGAATCAAATACCTAGGAATAAATTTAACTAAAGATGTACAGGACTTATACCCAGAAAATTACACAACACACTTAAGGAAATCAAAGAAGATTTCAATAAATGGAAAAATACTCCCTGTTCATGGATAGGAAGACTAAACATCATCAAGATGTCTATCCTACCCAAACTACTCTATAGATTTAATGCAATCCCAATATGAATCAACACTATATTTTTTAAGGACCTGGAAAAACTAACCAGAAAATATATTTGGAAGGTAAGAGGCCCCGAATTGCCAAAGACCTATTGAAAAAGAAAAATGAAGTTGGAGTTATCACATTACCAGACTTTAAAGCATATTGCTAAGCTACAGTGTTCAAAATTGCATGGTATTGGGACAAGGATAGAGGTACTGAACAATGGAATCGAAATGAGAGTTCTGATAAAGATCATCACATATACAGTCATCTGATATTCGACAAGGCTACCAAGCCCACTCAGGTGGGAGAGAATGGCCTCTTTATCAAGTGGGGCTTGGAGAACTGGATATCCATATCCAAAAGAATGAGAGAAGAATACCATCTCACACCTTATACAGAAATCAACTCAAGCTGCATCAAAGATCTAAATATAAGAGTCAAAACCATAAAGACATTGGAAGATAATGTAGGAAAACATCTACAGGACCTTGTAATAGGAAGTGATTTCAGGAACTTCACAGCCAAAGCATGAGCAGCAAGAGAAAAAATAGATAAATGGGATCTCCTCAAAATTAAAAACTTCTGCACCTCAAAGGATGTTATTAAGAAAATAAAAAGGCAGCCTACCCAATGTGAGAAAATATTTGGCAACCATATATCTGATGAGCCTAATATCTGGCATATATAAAGAGATTCTACACATTGAAAACAATAAGACAAACAACCCATTTAAAAAATGGGCAAGTTACCTGAAAAGACACTTCCCCAAGGAAGGAATACAAAGAGTAAAAATCACATGAAAAAATGTTTGATATAGCTTGATATCAGGGAAATGTAAATCAAAACTGCAATGAGATACCTTTTACACCCATCAGAATGGTAGCTATTAAAAAACAGGAGACTCGAAGTGTTGGAGAGGATCTGCAGGAATAGGAACACTCATTCACTGCTGTTGGGATTTTAGAATGGTCCAGCCACTGTGGAGGATAGTTTGGTGGTTCCTCAGAAAACTAACAATAGATCTTTCATATGATCCAGCAATTCCACTGGTGGGTAGATACCCAGAAGAACTGAAAGAAAGACACGAAAAGATATATGCACAAAAATGTTCATACTGACATTGTTCACCATTGCCAAAAGTTGGCATCAGCCCCGGTGCCCATCAACAGATGAATGTTTAAGCAAAATGTGGTACATACATACAATGGAATATTACTCAGCTGTAAGGAGGAATAAAGTGCTAACACACGGAATAATATGGATGAATTTTGAAGACCTTTTGTTGAGTGAAGTAAGCTAGGCCTTGAAGGATGAACAGTATATGACCTCACTGATCTGAACTGAGGGAAGTGAGCAGTCTCTGAGAACCATTTTCTGAAAGATGAGATTAAAAAGGAAGTGAAAGAGAGGAGTAGGTGGTGAGCCATCGCCCATATGGACATAATCTATAGTAAAGGGATAGAATAAACTTGCATGTTGTAGGATAGGAGAAATGGGTAGTGATATTACTGGCTTTGGTGGCACAGCATTGACAGATGGTTAGATTAGGAAGGGCATACCCAGGGCATGTAACTATGAATCTTGTCATTCCATGAGTCAAGACAGGGGAGTGTCATATGTCCCAGGGGGGATGTGGAGGAAGGAACCGTTAAGATCAAAAGGGTATTTAGTGGTCATGGGAAAGGTTTTTCATTACCTTACAGTAATGGACACAGGGCACAGGAAATATCAGCAAAAATTATAAATCTGTACCATCTAATTTGTAAACTATACTGTAAACCATTGACAAGGCTTAGTTGCTGTATTTTAATATGTGAATAACAGTGATAACAATGCTAACATCCATTTCTAAAAAAGGTTTTAATATGGGTTGGGGAAGTGGGAGGTAAGGTGAGTATGTGGGAGTCTCTAGTATTCCGTGTGTGACTTTGCTGTGACTTAAAACTTTGAAAATTAAATGAAAAATTGGGAGACACTGGGGAATGAGAGGGGGAAGGTGTCACATTACCCTAGACATCCGATAATGCAGTGATAAAAGGAAAAAAGAATATTAAAAAAAAAAGATTTTTTCCTATTTTTTGAATGTCCCAATCCACTAAATATATTTATTTTTAGTTTCATTTTTTTTCTTCTGAGTTTCCTTGTATTTGTCCCTTGCATTTAGGCTTATCATTATTATTTCTTTATCTTATTAATTGTATTTTCTTGTTATATGGGCTTCATGTTCAAGGAAGATTTAGATCGCAGAAGGGTTACAATGGTGGCTGTAGAGGATCATTGGTAGGGGGTGTGTGGATGGGGGATTCATGGGAGTAAATACATCTGAATATACATGAAAGATATATGAAATTGTTCAAATGATCAAGGGATGGGGCATGTTAATGGTTTTTAGACAATCACTCAATAAATGAGGTAATCTGAAATCCCAGCCTGGAGAGCATTGCCACATTCTCCAAGGGAGGAGCAACAGTCCCCTGAGTGCAGGAGTAGTGCCTGGCAAAACAGCATGGCCCACTGATGGGTGCTTTTCATTAATGACTAGCCTTATGAGTCTTTGCTCTTGTAATTGAAACTTAGCCTACTGTTATGCAGTGCCTATGTGTTGCCACCTGGGAGCCTCCTTGTTGCTCAAATGTGGCCTCTCTAAGCCAAACTCAGGATATGAATGCATTACCTACCTCCCAACGTGGGATAGGACTCCTGGGGATGAAGCTCCCTGGAAATGAGGGATTAATACCAAGTGCCAACTGGCAACATGATTGGAAAAAGACCTTCAATAAAGGAAGAAAAGTTAAAGAGAAATGAGTTCATGTGTCTAAGATAGTTCAAAGAGAGTCGGGAGGTCATCCCAGAGGTAATGCTTATGTACACATCAGTAAGATCTCATAGAACACCAAAATGGATATCACCTTACACAGAAGGTCTCCTGAGGGTTCTGGAGACACCCAGGTCCTATATAAGTGGGGATAGCCACAGAGATTGATGGCTTATTAGTAGGCTCTATTTTGGAATCTGTGCTCCTGAGAGAGAGAGTTGGACTCAAATGAATCCTGTCTGCATATGGTCCATCAGTCCCTTCTATTCAAACCTATATGTGATGCTGGAATTTTTAGGTGTACTTCCAGAGACTGGAGCCTCAGGCCTACCTATGTGCCAGGTGTGCATGGAATGTCATTGGAGCAGCAACTCCTACCCTACAGCTCAATGGACTCATCCAAGTCACCCGGCAAGGAGACAACACTCGGCAGCAGCATCCTAGGGAATGGAGAGGGCCTGCAGCTGCAGGCAGGGTAATCCCATCTACTGTATAAATGGCTTATAACCTCTCTCTCACGTGGAGATTGAGTGGACATCACCATCCCATTCCCCTCAGAATTGGGGGAAGAGCTGTGAACTAGAGTGGACTTAATGGTATTCTGTTGTAGATATATTGTGATTCAAGCAATGGAAGAAATTATAACTGTGAGGTGGAGCTGGTGGCCCCTGGACGTTTTGGGGAAGGGAGGCAAAAGGCAGTTGAAATGCAGGGGTTTTATCAGGGCTTGGGGGTTATCCTGAGTGGCATTGTGGTGATGGATGTAGGCCAATTTACATCAGCAGATACCATGCAGAACTGTGTGGTAGAGTGTGATCTACTATGTGAACTGTGGTCTATGCTTGGTGGCAAGGCCCCAGGAAGTGTATATCCATAGAGGGTTATGTGCCACACTGATGAAGGATATTTGTGTGGGATGTTGTGGGAGGTGTAGGAGGTGGGAAACATGGGAATCCCTGTAATTTCTGTGAAATATTTAGGTAATCTAAGCAACTTAAAAAAAAAAAAAATATATATATATATATATGTGTGTGTGTGTAAAGAAATAACATTTATGTAAGCTAATGCACATATATGCATATATATTTCTATATAATTTTACAAACATTGTGAAAATTTTGATTTTTACCCACAATAAAAAAAGAAAAAAAATAAAATGCTGCAATAATGGGCAGCATTATATTTAAAATGGTAATTTTTTAAATGCTTACCGAGAATGTAATGGATTGAAGAACGAGTGAAAACAGCCAGGATAATTTGGAATAATTGGAAAGCATATCTTTACATAAACTAAGAGAAATCTCGAGTTCTGATGCAGGCATTAGTGGTAACAAATTGAACATACATGAGTGTGGAAGAAGGTGTGGGAGGAACAGATCTCAGAACAAACTATAAGTGCACTTATTCTCAAGGAGAAAAACATCCTGAATTGCAGAGTCACAGCCGCTTCCTTAAATCATTGGCAACAAGTTGCACAGACTGGAGGTGGAGATTCTTTGGAGATTCATATTCATTCCATTCACATGGTTACTCTCCAGTATGAATGTTGTAATGTTTAATGAGATACTGTGTACATTTCTTACATATATAGGGTTTCCCTACACTATGAATTTTCTCATGGTCAGTGAGATTTAATTTGCTACTGAAGGCTTTCCTACATTCCATACATATATAGGGTTTCTCTACCGTTTGTCTACTCTGGTGTGTAATGAGGCTTGATTTCTGAAGGAAAGCGTTCATACATTCATCACATTCATAAGGATTCTCTCCAGCATGTATTCTTAGATGGTGAATGAGGTTTTCCTTCTGATTGAAGTCTTTCCACATTCATTGCATACATAGGGTTTTTCTCCAGAATGAATACTTTGATATTTAATGAATGATTGTTTTTGCCTGCATTCTTTACATTCACTCCAGTATGAGTTTTTCATGTTCTGCAAGATATGATTTGTACCTAAAGGCTTTTCACATGCCCTACATACATATGGTTTCTTTGCAGTAGGAAATCCCTTGTATCCGAGATTTGACATTTCAACTAAAGCTTTCCCACATATATATGATTTCTCTTCAGTTAGAATTTTCTGATGAATAAAGAGGTTTTCATTATTCATCAGAAAATTTTCCTGCATGTATGACATTACTATCATTGTTCCCCAGTATGGCTTTTAAAGTGAGGAGTAAAAAATGATAGTAAATAGCATCCTACATTCAGGACTCTCATGTAGTTTATCTCTAGCTTGAATTTTCCCATAGTCCATGTGTTTTTTTCTGATGGAAGCATTCCCATTTTCATTACAATACTAAATAATGTTTGAATATGTCATGCTCAATTCGATTTAATGCCTGGCTGAAGGATTTCCAGTATTCCTTACATTAAAATGGTTTTACTCCTGCATGTTTCCTGTTGTGACTCTAGCTTTCCAAAATTCATGAAATCCCAAATGGTTTCTATGAAGGATTATTTCTCAGGTATCTCATGAGGTTGAATTTTCAAGAAAACATCACACTCATTACACTTAAATGGGGGTACTACCATGTGTGGCAAACTGGCAAGCATGATGCAAATTCCTTACAAGTTAAGTTACATTCATAGAAGTGTTATTTTGAGGAAACAATGCTTGTTGTCACAGAAAAGATTTTCCAAACTTTCTTATATTTCTACCTTCATCTTAAGTCTGTACTGCTGTGGAAGTGTATATAGCTTCGCTCACAAGCCTTTTGGTATGTGGCTTTTTCTGCTGCTTAATGTCCTATGCTTTTCATAGTTTGTGGGGTGCAGCAAAAGCAGTGCCTAGAGGGAAATTTATAGCATTGAATGCATTCATTAGAAAAGAGGAAATATCCAATATCAATCATCTAAGTGTCCAATTTGGGAAGTGCAAGAATGTCTCCTTTTTATTTGTCCTATCATTCATGGCTCTTCTTGTTTCAAATGAGCATCAAATCCAGTTTGGCGACTTCATAACTAGAAATTGGTAAGTGATACAGCACTTGATTAATGATGGGGACAGAACAACACCCCATAAATCAACCCTGGAACACTCAGGCTTCTGAAGGATAAGAAAGACGCAGCATCCAAAGATGCATGAGAAAGGTGGCCCCAGAAAAAAGGCCAAAATGGCAACCAATGAAATCCTGAAAATTTTGTTTTGGACTGATTATTTTTATTCAAAAAATTTTTCCTTCTATATATTTGGATGAGATGCACTATTTAATATTCTATAAAGTTTACTAGGGAAATTATAACACTTTTGATTCCCTCCCCAAATCCACAATTTTTATTTGTTATTGACTTGTAAATAATGTATTTTAAAACATTTTATATCCTGTATTAGTCAGCCAAAGGGTCCTGATTTTAAATACCAGAAATCTCTTGGTCTTTAAAAAGGGTATATATTTGGGGTAGAAGCTTCCAGTTACCAGGCCATAAAGCATAAGTTTCTTCCTTAACCAAATTCTGTTACCCTGTCTTTGAGCAAGACAGCTTCTGATATTTGCCAGGGTTCAGGTTTATTGTGTTCCTCTCTTCCCAGGGCTGCATTTCTCCCTGGGCTCGGCTCCTCTGTTTCTTCCTCAAGGTCAGCTGTAGTCTATGAGGCTCTCTAAATTTGCCTCTCTCCACAAGGCCAGCTGTGAACTGTCAGGTGAATGGCTTGTCTCTTTACCCCAGGGACTCCTGTCCTTGCTCATCAGAGCTCCAACATCAAAAATTACTCCAATTCTGTCCATTGCCATGTCGTTTCATGTTTGAGACCCCACCCACCAATGGGTGGGGCTCAAGCACCCTACGGACTGTGGCCCAGTCAATGCCTTTATCATAACTTAATCATGCCCAGATTAACAGACCAGTTTACAAGCATCATCCAATAAACATTTTTGGAATTCATGATGATATCAAACTGCTACATATCCAGTAACCCATCTTATCCTATATATTATTTTATGGTGTATTTGAACACTTTATTGATGTCCTAGGCCATGGATATCATTATTAGTTTATCCATTCAATAGCCATTTAGGTATATGAATTTAACTAACAGATATTGTTTTTCAATCCATCCTGAAACTTGATGCCTCTGAGAATATATTTTTCTGCCTGAAGAATATTCTTTTACATTTCTTTTAAAATGAGTTGTTTCTAGCATACTTTATTCGTTTTTACTCATCTGTAAAAGTATTTATTTCACTTCTTCCTGAATCATTGAGATGAATTAAATCTCAGGCTATCTACGATCTCCACTGCTTTTGAGAGCACGCTTTGGGTTGAATTTCTCCATTATGTTTTAAATGTAGTCAGTTCTTTAGAGAAGAATTTAGGGGCTTTCAGTTTTACAGCCTGCTTCCTGCCTCCCACCCCCAGGCAAAATCTGTGCACTGTGGCTCTGGGGATGGGAATGATTACACACCTCTGAGTTACACACGTGATTTTGGAGCTAAGATTTGGTGGAGAAAGCATAGCATATTGCGTTCTTCTTGGGACCTTTCTAGGTACCAGTGCAATCATGGTCAGCACCCCATTTTGCTCAATGATTGCTACACCCAAAGCACAGCCACTGCTCAGAAGTTTCCATTTCTCCCGG
This sequence comes from Tolypeutes matacus, assembly GCA_026826555.1. NCBI lineage: Eukaryota > Metazoa > Chordata > Mammalia > Cingulata > Chlamyphoridae > Tolypeutes > Tolypeutes matacus. The sequence continues at coordinate 721,591 of JAKSZT010053859.1, read as the reverse complement.
ACTTTGGAGACCCATCCTGATCCCTGTGCCCTGGGTTAATGTCACCGTTTTAGTCTTGTGTGGACCCCAAAGAAGTATGTTCTTACTAACATATTGCTGTGTGTGTAAGCCTTTTGAATGTAGGACATTTTTGTTAGAATCAGATAAGGGAATTTTCAATTAGGGCAATTTTTGTTAGAATGCTTTAGTTTAGTTAAGGGCCTGTGATTAATTTTCAGGCACCATGATGGACTCCAATCATTGTGCTAGACTCCTAAATACATGGAACACACAGAGAAGACTGCTGCCATGTTTACTCTGCCATGTGGGAGAGGGATCCATGATCTCCTACAGCTGTGGAGAGATGCAGAAACCCTGAGAGGATGAGGGAGAGGCCAGAGGCTGTTGTCATGGAGCAGCTTGAAGCTGAAAACATCCAGGCCAGAGAAGAGGGAGGTGGGAGCAATTGGGGCTGAGGCCCATGGCTGAGATCTGGGAGAAAGTGAGTTTGGAAGAGAAGGCATAGAGAAACAGGCAGGCCCAAAATTTTGCCTTGGCAGTATTCCTGCAGCAGCTGACCCTTGCTAAGACAGCATTTTAGATGGTGAATTGATTTGGACATTTTCACAGTCTCAGAACTGTAAGCTTCAAACCTAATAAATTCCAATAAAAGCCAACCTACTTCTGGTATTTTTCATTGGCAGTGCTAGGGAAACTCAAACGTCTGAGGACACAGATTTGGAGAGCTACCTTGTTCCCAATCAGCAGTGTGATGCTGATGCTCAATGATTTCACCTGTAAACTTTGGGTATCTCCAGACTAGGCAGGAATGAGTACGGGTAAGATGGAGGGGGAAGTGCTCTTGTCCAGGAAGGCCTGCAAGACAGGGATTCAGGCAGGGGTGTCACAGGGTTTGGGAACTTGTATAAAGTCACAGATGCCACAGTATGATGTACCTGCCCCAGGCTGTGGTTGGCCAGATGGACAGGGAGAGATAAAACATGGGACCTGGGGTCTGGTGCAGCAGAGAAGTCAGGGCACACAAGGAGTCTCTCTGCTCCTGCTCCTTTTGACATTTCCGTCTTCCCTTGGCCTCCCACCTGGACCCTCTGAGGAGGCTGCTCTTACTGTATCCCTCCTGGTTCTCAGGTACAGTCTCAGGTGACCTGCTTACAGTTCTTCATTCACCTTCTTTAGTTTGGGACAACTAAAGAAATAGCAATACCAAGATGAACATATTGGTGTCAGGAAGGAAATGTCAAAATTCACAAGACATTATTGACCACAGCAATAACACTACCAGAATGAGAAACATTAGGCCAGTGACCCTAATAAATAGTACAGGAATCCCAAAAAGTCCTGGAACATAAGGCTTACAAGAATAGAGGTGACGTTGTGCGACAGTGCAATGTTTGCAGAAAACCTCAGAGGGTGCAGATGCCAGATATTCCTCAGATTAATTAAATATATAATTTTCAACACATTTTTAACACTGTTGAAAATGATGCAGGCCTCTTCAATCACAGAAGAGAACGGAGGGGTTGGATGGGAAGAAGCTGATGTACACCTGAAGAAGCTGGATTATAACACGTGTTCACTGCAGTTCCCCCAAACAAGAGATTGAACCAAACTCTCAGAACCCCAGTGAAAACCATAATCACAATTTCTGGATCCACAAAGGAGTACAAGGAAAAAGCCCTGTTCAGCACTCACAGCCTTATTTAGTGGTGTGAGTCACTCTAGTGGGTCTAACCTGGGGAGTAAGCAGCAGAAGGTCCATCTTCTCCTGTGGTGCTAACAGCCCTCTAACCAGACACCTGAAGAGAGCAATGTGGCCTTCACACCGTCGTGTCCAAGTTCCTCATTCTTTGTGCTCACTTCTGCTGAGGGAGGCCTCCACATATCCAGAGAGCTGTGGGTTGTGCTGAGGGGAGTGAGGACTATACTTTATGAGTGACTGTATTTGAAAAGATTGAGGGGAAGTGCCCCCATGCCCAGTAAAGTTACAGGTACAAATCACTACCTTCAAATCAACTGCTTTGTATGATTTCATTGTGCACTATTTTCATTTCTTTTCAATTATAACAAAAATTTCCATGCAAAGAGTATAAAAATCATTTATATCTCTTATGGCAAACCATCAAATTCCTTTTCTAGAATCAACACCCATTCCTCCTTCCTCAAAATTATCTGCATTGGCAGATTCTCTTTGTAAATACATGTATTCTCTAATTTCATCCATCCTACAACCTATCATATATGAGAAAAATATTGCAGTTCAACATAAGAATATAAATAAAATTTTAACTTCTTAAAATACTTGAGATTAGAAGTATATCTCCTAATTTTGAAAGGATAATTTCTGATTTAAATTAATAAGGAAAATTTGAATTAAATAGAAAGCAGGCCACTGTAGTTCAGTGGCACTTAACCTTAAATCCACGTCAGAATCAGGTGAAGAAACTGAAAAAATGTAAGCTGAAAAAATGTAAATGGTGCCTTAGAAGAAAATGGTATACTAATGGATAGCATTATTTTTAAAATGGATTTTTAAAATGCTTACCCAGATTGCAATGGATTGAAGAACCAGTGAACCAGGATAATTTGAAATAAGTGGAAAGCCCATCTTTACATAAACTAAGAGAAATCTCAAGTTCTGATGCATAAATTAGTGGTAACAAATTGAACTCAGATTTTTGTAATTCACCTTGGAGGTAGAAAGTGCCAGGAACGATTCAAAGAAAGTTTGGGATCAGGGGACTTCACTACATGCATAATGCAGGCAAATTTATTTAGGCTGAATCTGCTTTTTATACTACAAAGTTGATAACAAAATTAAGGCCTTCTTCACTAGTTCCTCAGCTTGGTATGTGGGAGCGCTGCTTGTTTCTGTGATCCCAGAAAATCTTTCTTGGGAATTCAGACCATAACATCTTTATGGTGTGTTCATTCTTCTCTGCCTCCTCCTACTGATGTTTACAGTATGCAGTATCCTTGGAGACATTTACTAAAGTTTCTCTGCCAGTAAACATGCTTTTTAAATGCTTAACCCCTATGCTCCGGCTCTCAGCATCTTTTACAACAAATTCCCCATATTTGTGTTTTGTCCAGGGTGACTGTGCCAGACTTAGGTTACCCTCCTCTCATGGTCTTACCCGTCTGTGGAACCAGACAATTTCCATGGACAGGTGTTTCAGATTCAAGGGTTTTAAGCAAATTCAAGTTATTAGCATGGCTGGCCTTTTCAGCCCTATTAATGTGGGACAGCAGGGCTTTGCGAATACCACCTAATAACTTAAGAGTATCAGACTACCAATTATCACCACATTGAAGTTAGCAAGTACAGAGGTTGATTTCCACCAATGTAATGGGTTTATTTTATTGAATTGATCTGTCACTGATTGCCAAAATTTGCTACCTGAAAGCATAGTAAGTTGATTCTGAGACATGCTCAAAATCCTTTTTTGCAAATCTGAAATTTCTATAGAAAAATTTGTTTGATGACCTATTATATTATCTTTAAAGTTTTCCCATTCATAATTCTAATCATTGTACGAGAGATGAATGATACAAAAAAAACTTTCATTCCAATCACACTTCAAACCTCATTTTAAATTTAGATTATAGACCTGATCCCCCATTTGTGTAACAGCCATCTCTAAGATATTAAGGCTATTATTAATTTGCCCATCAACATATGCCTGGCTATGCAGTAGCTCTCTAGCATTTTTATGCCAATTTCTAACATATTGTTGTGTTTGGATATTCTCATGTAGGGCAGTTTCTGCCGCAGCGGCATTTGTAATCATACCTATAAGCCCTAATACAGCAGCTATAATTAATCCAATTAAATGTTCAGTTATTTTCAAATAATGATTTAGAAAGTGCCAAAGGATTTGGTTCTCAGGGGAAGAAGGCCAGTAACGATTCATATGAACCCAAAGCCATATTCCATGAGGAGGCTGTCCTATTAGAACCACAGTAGAACTTTCCTGTAAAAAATACTTTGATACAAGAGTGTAAAGGAAGCAATTGCTGCAGAAAAACCCTGTTTGATTAATGCTCACTCTTCCAAGAATAAAAACAATGTGATCCCGTACACATAATGTAAGAAATTAAGTGGATTTTCTTTTTGAACTGGTAATATTAGTTTTACTGCCTTGCCATTCAAAAATTGAGCTAGTTCCCAAAAATAATTTCCACAAATTCCTTTTAGTTTTCTTAAGGTTAATGTCCCATAGTTGTGGGATAAATCTTCCCTGATGAGTCCAATTTGGTGATGTATTTATACTCATGACATCCCCAAAATTCCAAAAATAATGATGTTTTCATTAGTTGTTTTTGTTGAATTATTAATTTTTCAACTTATGGTTGTGTTTACATTAGGTTTTGGAATCCTTATCAGGGCCCAATTTATTACAATTCAATAGGAATTATTAAAGAGCACAGCCTCAGGTGAAACAGGGCATGTATGCCATTAATCACTTTGTGCTAAGATTTTGGGGCTGTATACATGGATTGATGGATCCTATGCAGATAAGTCATTCAAGAAAAGGCAAGTTTAAATTTTCAATAAATTTCCCTTCCTCCTCAGGTTTTAGAGGAAGGTGAGAATCAATGGGCCCAAGAAAATGAAAAGTCTAAATAAAATAAACAGGGTATGATTTGTCCCCCCAAGTCAAAAATTCTAAAAAAGGTGAATTAGCAATATAATCGCAATATGTATAATTATGTGAAGGTGCACTACTAACTGCTGAGGCAGTCAAGGTAAGCATAGCAAAGAATAACTGTGATAGAGTGATATTCTGACTTTTAGAAGTTATCATCTTTACTGCTTCTTGTGTCAGCTTCTTCAGCCTGTTTATGTCAGGGTTTCAGATTTCTGGACAGGACCAAAAGCTGATCACCTTTATCGGTAATAAGAGCAAAACCTCGACTCTATTTCCTAACTTAATTTCTGCCTTTTCCGCATTGATTATTATCTTTATGCTTTCAATAAACTAGCTGTCCAATATGTGTTTCTGTATTTTTGCCTTAGTTTTGCAAGAAATGCTCTGCTGCTGATGTATATGATTCTGACCATTGGCTTAAAAAATTTATTGTAAATAATGCTTGATATAATTGTTTTTGCACCTCACCATTTCCCCTGTTTTGTTTTTGTACCATTTATAAATAGAGGTTTAACTGTTAATTGTTTATGATAACTGTACATATATTCACAGGCTTACTAAATCAGGGGATACACTGATTTACTGGCTTATTTTTGGCTAGAGTCCTGGACAGATACAAGATAAATGTTAATATATATTTAGTTTAATAAGCTTATATAGACAATTAGGGTGAGAAACAAATAACATAACTAATTAAAAGATTAAGTCAATATAGAACAAAGTTACAGAATGACAGATAAATAGAGCAGTCTTACATATATACTTACAAATATTTAGCTTTTAGCGGGGAATTGTTGAATTGTTGAAGTAGCAACTGATACTAGAGTTTTGGTTGACTGTGTTTAGGATTAATGAATTTCTTACAATAGATGGCAAGTTGTGAGTATCTTGCTAATTCCTGAGGAAGGGGCCAGCCTCCTCAGGAAGGAACAGAACACTGTCTGGACGTTACATTTTAAGATTTATGCATCAATCCCTGGGAGAATGGCCAGCTCCTCCAGGGAGGAATACAGCACCCACTGAAATGCACTTTATCTTTTTTAATTTGTTACAAAACTTCCTTGATGTGCTTACTATTGTAATTTCCAATATTTTTCCTGAAATATGAAAAGTGTTAACTATCAAGGCATTGGCTTGTTGATTAATAATGTTTTCTGTATGATGCTTTACTTTTAGGATTGAACAATACTTGCTAGACTTGTTTTTAATACATTTAGTTTCAGTACTGTTAACACTCAAAACAAGTGATTTACATATACATTTAATAAAACACATTTACGTGTAGTATACAAGTTATTAAATTACTTAGGTATGCAATATATTGTATTAAAATTTTGATTAGTATTTAAGTATATTGTACAGAATTCATAACTATAGTAGATTATACAACTACAGACATCCAATGAATAAACTTTTATTTCTTAAGCATTTAAGATTCTTAGTAGCATGAATAGAATGACCTCAATTTCTTTATTTTGTATAATTTCAGGCATAGGTAAAATCAAATTATTGTTTCCTATTTGGGCTGTGGGGTAATACATTAACTTGTAATTTTAATACCTGCATTGGTTTTGTTAACATTATAATTAGAATTGGGACTGTTCCTTACAGTGTTGAATATAAACTTGATTTATTGTTGGCTACTTTACAAGAAGGGGTATGTGGGCAGGCTTGACTTGTTAAGAAAATATCAAAGACACCTTTAGTAAGTTTTAAAACAAAGTGAGAGTGACATAACTGGATATTAATTTTTTTGCAACATATAATAATCCTTGGGACCACTACATGCTGCATGGCTGTTATTTTATTTTACTGTATTTTACTATTATGCACTACCCTGGCAGCCTTTAATGGCTGTTTTCTTCTTGTAGTTATAACTGAAAATTATAATTGATAACATCATATTTTATTTATTATTATATTGAAACATTGTTATATCTTCAGGAATATTATACACTTTTAAAATATTCATATGAACTTTTTATTCATATCACTTTAATTGGTATAAAATTAGAAATTTTTCTTTAATTATGCAACAGTTTTATCTACTTCATTCAAATTATATCACATGGATTTAAATATTTTCAGTATTTTACTTTTTTTTAGGTTAAAGACCAACTTATAGGTGACAATTTGAAATAATAGCTATGTTTAAGGACTTGACCTAGAGAAAGCAGGTTTGAACATTGTGTTATTTTTAAAAGTGATAAGACCTGTTTCTCCATGGAAATGATAAGTTTAAAGTACAAGAAGCTATTTTGATAAAACAGAATTTCTTTATTGCATACTGAATATTTCAGAGAAAAAGTTTGTAAACTTTTACCAGATCAGACTACTGACTTCAGGAAATTTGAGAATGAATAAAACTTTAACTTTATATTATTACATTGTTTTACATTAAAGCTTTCAAATTTTTATAGATAGACTGCTTAAATCTTACTTAGCTTTGACCACGAACATTCTTTTTACCCATGCCTTTTGCACTTTTTGTATTTATTCAGGCTTTGTCCAAAATTTTACTTTGTTTAAATAACTAGTCATTTTATCTTAGGATAAAATGATTTTCTTTTCTTTAATAATAAAAGCATATTCTATATACATTCCATACTTATGTTACCACAATGATTTTGGCAACTATTTCTAAGCAAACTTTTGACAAGTCATAATTACCATCAACATTAAACAAACTTGTTAGAAAAATTCTTTAATTTGAGTATAACAATTTTTATTATTTTAAACTAATATGCATATTTATTTATTAATATAAGTACTTATACAATTTTTGGCCATTTGAATAGTGCTCTTATAATAATTTTCATTTATCAATTTAATTTTACCATCCAGAGATATCAAAATATACACTGACACTGAAAAAACAGACAAATAAAAAAAGAATTATGACACACTAACAGAAACATAATGGTTACTAATTGACCCATAATTTTCACTCCTTTGGTATAGCTATCTTCAAGCCCTCCATCATTTCACATCTTTCATTTTACTGTTTTTAAGATTTTTTATGGAATCTGTGTTACTTGTAATATATAAGGTTGTTCTTTGAAACACTTTTGTTCATAATCAGCAAGCAGCCAGGACAACTTAAAGAGCACAAATACAGTTAAGCTCTAATTTAGAAGTTTATACAGATATTGAACATGTACATTTTGGATTAGTACTCCTTCGGCATATACTTAGGCTCAAAGTTCTGATTTCTTGGATAGGAACTTTAGTTCTTAATATTGGGTATACCCAGTGAAGGAGTAATAAGCTTAGTTTCAGCTGAGGAAGGATCGACAGCTGTACTGCTTTTTTTAAGAGCCTTAAGTTCTGTTACAGCCTGGGGTGAACTGCTCTGTTTCTGACTGGGTAGATTTGAGCAACGCTGGGAAATGCGCTTGGAAGTTTCTCAACTTATTAATGAGACTACCATTTTTATGATATTTAGAATGGCATTCCTTGGCCCAGTGTAACCATTTTTGGCATTTTGCACACAAACGAGTTGGTATTGATTTATTTTGCCCCTAAATGGAGCTCTTACACTAGTTTTGACTTGGCAATCTTTTTTCATATGACCTAGTTTCCCACATTTAAAGCAATTTAAATTAGTAATCATAGGACTACGTCCCTTTAGAGCAGCTACAAGAAGGTTCATGTTATAAGTATTGGGCCCGATGTTTTGACATATTTTTATATAATCCTCTAAAGTCCTTCCATTTCCTTTGTCAGATATAAAGCCTTTTTACTCTCACTGTTAGCATTACAAAACCAACATTAGAATAAACATTTCTTTAAGATCAGGTTGAGTTACTGTCTTGTTGACTACATATGCCAGCCTTGCTACAAATTCAGCATAGGTTTCAGTATTTCCTTGAACAATTTTTGAAAATGATTGTATAACCTGTCAGGTGTGTAGATTCATCACCAGGCAGCTAGGTCGCACAATCGCACTGGTACAATGACAATATCATTATATTGAGCATGGCGAGGAATCCCAGCCCATTGACCTGTTCCTAATATTTGTTCAGCAGTAATAGGCACTCGTGGATTTTGCTGTTGATTTTGTCATGCTACAATATTACTTTCATCAGCCCACCAAGTTTTAAATTGAAAAAATTCTGCTGAATTAAGGACAGCTTGAGCTAAGAAATCCCAGGGTATTAATCTGCTTACTTGTGACATTTCTTGCACCAATTCTTTTGTATAAGGAGAATTTACACCATATTGAGTGCATGCTTTTTTAAAATTTTTGATAGTTTTAAAAGGAATAGGAGTATGCTCATATTATGCACCCCCTTGAAAATTGTTAGCATCTACTGGTATTTGAGTTACTGTTACTGGAAAAGAAAAAAAAATGCATAGCCTCTGAATTTTATTCTCTACTTAACTGTTCTATACTTTTCATAATTGAAGAGTATGGTGCTGGCACAAAAACAAAACTTTTTGAGGGTCGTCAAATATTGTAGGAGGCACAGATGCTGGTTCAAAAGACAATAAGTTATCTTTTGAATCAGACAGCTTTACGACCACTGGAAAAGGTACATAAACTCCTTTTTTCTTTTTTTATTTTCTATTAGTCATGGCTTTATCAGTTTTTGCCTTTTCATTAATTTTTTCATATATATTTTCATTAAAATCATCATTAGCTTGTTCTGCTATAGTTTTAGCAATACCAGTATCCATTTTAATATCTTCATTTTCATCGGACTGTAATGCTTCAAGAGCAACAGAAATAAGGCTATACAAAGACCACATGTAACAATGTTTCTGTACAAGAGAAAATAGTTTTAGTAACTCTAGGGTCATCACAGATATCCCTGTATTCTTTAACAGGGTTTTCAAAACTTGGGAATATTCCTCTTACCGAGTCAACTGATTATCCATTTCCCTGATGATCAAGATTATTTGACTCACCAACAGAATGCCAGGAGTCCAACCCAACAGTCCTTCTTTCCACGTCACTGATACAGAGAAAAGAGTAGTCATGCCCCACGAAGGCACCATCTGTTGTAATTCAATGTGGAAGTAAAGGGTGCTGGGAATGATACAAAGAAAATTTGGGATCAGGGGACCTCACTGAATGTGGGATGCAGGCAAGTTTATTTAGGCTTAAGCTGCTTTTTATACTACAAAGCAGATAACAAAAGTAGGGTGTCTTTCACTAGTTCCTCAGCTTGGTACATAAGAAGGCTGACTGTTTCAGTGTTCCCAGACAATCTTTCTAGGGAATTCAGAAAATAATATCTTAGTGGTGTGTTGATTATGCTCTACCTCGTCCTACTGATGTTTGCAGTATGCAGTGTCTTTGAAGATATTTACTAATGTTTCTCTGTCAGCAAGCATGGTTTTTAAATGCTTAACCCATTATACCCTGGCTCTCAGCATCTTTTCCAACAACAGATGACTGTGGAAGAAGATGTGGGAGGAGCAGATTTCAGAACAAACTGCAATTGCAGTTTTCCAAGAAGAGAAAGTCATACTGAATTTCACAGTCACAGCGGCTACCTTAAAAGATAGGCAAAAAGTTGCACAGACTGGAGGTGGTGATACCTTGGAGATTCACATTCACTACATTCACAGTGTTCGTCTCCAGTATGAATGTTGTAATATTTAAGGAGATTCTGCCTATGGCTGAAGGTTTTACCAAATTCCTTATATAGGGTTTCCCTCCACTATGAATTTTCTCATGGTCTGTGAGATTTGATTTGCTACTGAAGGTTTTCCTACATTCCTTACATATATAGGGTTTCTATCCAGTTTGTCTTCTCTGGTGTGCAATGAGGCTTGATATCTGAGTGAAAGCTATCCCACATCCATCATATTCATAGGGTTTCTCTCCAGTATGTATTCTCAGATGGTTAACAAGATTGTCCTTCTGATTGAAGGCTTTTCCACTTTCATTGCATATAGTGGGCTTTTCTCCAGAATGAATGTTCTGATGTTTAATGAACTAATGCTGCTGGCTTAAGGCTTTTCTGCTTCCTTTATATTCATTTTGTTTCTGTCCACTCTGCCTTTTTTCATGTTCTCTTAGATATTATTTGTACCTGAATGCAAAACTGATTGTCTTCATTTTTTTCCTTACTTAGATTCCCTCAAGCTTAGGTAAGCATGATGCAAATTCACTCAAAGTGAAGTTACATTCATAGAAGTGTGATTTTGAGGAAAAAATGCTTGTGGTCAGAGAAATTATTTTCCCAACTTTCTTACGTTCTCTGCCTCTTAAGTCTGTACTGTTGTGGAAGTGGATATAGCTTCACACACAAGTCTTTTTTTATGTGGCTCTTTCTGCTTCTTAATGTCCCATGCTTCTTCATTGTTAGTGGGGTGCAGCAAAAGCAGTCCCTAGAGGGAAATTTAGAGCATTGGATGCATTCATTAGAAAAGAGGAATGATCCTATAACAATCATCCAAATGTCCAATTGGGAAGTGCAACAATACCTCCTTTTTAATTGTTCTATCATTCATGGCTCTTCTTGCTTCAAATGAGCATCATATCCAGTTTGGTGACTTCATAACTAGGAAATGGGGAAGTGATACAGCCCTTGATTTTTGATGGGGACAAAACAATTCCCCATAAATCAGCCCTGGAACCTTCAGTCTTCTGAATGAAAAAAAGTTGCTGCTTCCAAAAATCCATGAGTAAGGTGGCCCCAGAAAAAATGACAACCCAGGAAATCCTGAATACTTTGTTTTGGACTGCCTATTTTTGTTCAATTTTTTTCTCTTCTATTTATTTGGATGAGATGCACTATCTAATATTCTTTGAAGTTTACCATGGAAATTATAACACTTTTGCTCCCTTTTCCATTTCTTATTATTTGTTATTGACCTGCCATATAATGTATTTTATTTTATTATTTTTTTTTTTTTTATTATGGGTAAAAATCAAAATTCTCACAATACATACAAACATTTGTAAAATGATATATAAATATATATGCATATATGTGTATTTGCTTACAAAAATGTTATTTTTATATATATATATATACATATATTTTAAGAGGTGCTTAGATTACCTAAAATATTATACGGAACCCACTCGGATTCCCATGTTGCCCACCTCCCACACCTCCCACCACATCCAACACAAACATCTCCCATAGTGTGGCCCACCAACCTCAATGAACTTACACCTCCTGGAGCCTTGTATTTTAAAACATTTTATATCCTGTATTAGTCAGCCAAAGTGTGCTGATTCAAAATATGAGAAATTTCTTGGTCTTTATAAAGGATATTTATTTGGGGTAGAAGCTTACAGTTAACAGGCCATAAAGCATAAGTTTCTTCCTTCACCAAAATCTATTACCCTGTCTGGGGCAAAACAGCTGCCAACATTTGCCAGGGTTCAGGCTTCTTGGGTTCCTCTATTCCTAGGTCTGTGTTTCTCTCTGGGCTCCACTCTTCTGTTTCCTCCACAATGTCAGCTGTGGACTCTGAGGGTCTCTAAGCTTTGCCTCTCTCCAAAAGGGCAGTTGTGAACTGTCAGGTTAATAGCTTGTCTCTTTTCCTGGGAGCCTCTGTCCTTGCTCAGAATAGATCCAGGATAAAAAACTACTCCAGTTCTGTCATTTGCCATGTCTGTTTATAATTGAGACCCCACCCACCAAGGGTTGGGCTCAACACCCACCGACTGTACCCCAGTCAACACCTTTATCATAACTTAATCATGCCAGATTAACAAACCAGTTTACTAGCAAAATCCAATATCTCTTTTTGGAATTCATTACGATATCAAACTGCAACATATCCATTTACCCTTCTTATGCCACATATTATTTTATGGTGTATTTTAGCACTTTGTTGATGTCCTAGGCCATGGATATCATTATTACTTTATCCATTCAATAGTCATTTAGATATATGAATTTAATTAACAGGTATTATTCTTCAATCCATCCTGATCCTTGAACCTTCTGAGCTCATTTTCTTTCTGCCTGAAGAATATTCTTTTATATTTCTTATAAAGTGAGTTGCTGTTAGCAAACAGTATTAGTTTTTACACTTCTGTAAAGTATTTATTTCACTACTTTCTGAAAGATTGAGATGAATGAAATCTTAGAACCTCCATGATCTCCACTGCTTCTGAGAGTACCCTTAGCATCGAATTTCTCCATTCTGCTGTAAATGTAGTCAGTTCTTTGGAGAAGAAATTAAGGGCTTTCCGTTTTGCAGCCTGATTCCTGTCACCCACCCAAGGCAAAATCTGTGAACTATGGCTCTAGGAATGGTAATAATGGCATATCTCTCTGAGTTATACAAATTATTTTGGAGCTAAGATTTGTTGGAGAAAACACAGTATAATGAGTTCTTCTTGGGACCATTCTAGGGACCAGTGCAATGGTGCTCAGCACTGCATTTTGCTCAATGATGGCCTCACCCTATGTACAGCCACTGCTTCATGAGTTCCCCTATTTCCCAGACTTAGCAGTCTCCTTCTGATCCCTGTCCCATTGGTTAATGCCCTCGTTTTGTTCTTGTGTGGATGCCTGAAATGTATGTACTTACTAACCCATTGCTGTGTTCATAAGCCTTTTGTATGTAGAACATTTTGTTTCGATTCAGATAAGGGACTTTTCAATTAGGTCACTTTATGATAGAATGCTTTAGTTTAGTTAATGGCCTTTGGTTAGATTTCAGGCACCTGGTTTGACCCCACTGTGCTGAAGTCCTACATACATAGAACACACAGAGAAAGAGTGCTGCCATGTTTACACTGACATGTGGGAGTGTGATACAAGATCTCCTACAGCTGCACAGAGACTCATTAACCCTGAGAGTGTGATATAGAGGACAGTCACTGGGCACATGGAGCAGCTTGAAGCTATAGACATTCAGGCAAGAGGATAAGTGAGAGGTGTGAGCAATTGTGTATGATAGCCCACCTCTATGCTCAGGGAGAAAGTGAGTTTGGAGGAGAATGCACAGAGAGACAGCCAGGCCCAACATTTTGCCTTGGCAGGAGTCCAGCAGCAGGTGATCCTTTTTAAGACAGAATTTGTGATGATGCCTTGATTTGGATATTTTCACCACCTCAGAACAGTAAGCTTTAACCCTAATATATTCCAATAAAATCCAACCAATTTCTGATATTTTGTATTGTCAGTGCTTGGTAAACTGAAAGAGCTAGTGACATGGGTTTTTAGAGCTGCCCTGTTCCCAAATGGCAAGGTGATGCTGCTGCACAGTGAATTCAGTTGTAAACTGAGGATGTCTCCAGACACGGTGAGAATGAGTACTGGTTGGATGGAGGGGGATGTGCTCTTGGCCAGCAAGGCCTGCAAGACAGGGAGTCAGACAGGTGAATCACAGGGCTTGGGGACTAGTATGAAGTCACAGAGGGCCCAGAATGATGTACCAATTTCATGCAGGGGTGGCCAGTAGGACAGGGGCAAATAAAAGCATGAGACCTGTGGTCTGGTACAGCAGAGGAGTCAGTGCACAGAGAGGAGTCTTCCTGCTCCTGCTTTTTCTTGCCATTCCCTCATTCCCTTGGCCTCCAGGATCGACCCTCTGAGGAGTCTGCTCTTACTTTACCCCTCCTGGATAACAGGCACAACTCAGGTCTCCTGTTTCCAGTTCTACATACAACTTTTCCAATCTTGGGATAGTTAAATATTAAAGAGCAATGCCAAAATGAAACCTGCTGGTGTCAGGAAGATAATGTTAAATTCACATTACAACATTGTCTACAGCAATAACATCACCAGAATGGGCAATACTAGTCCAATGACCCTAATAAATAGTACAGGAATCCAAGAAATTCCTGGGACCTAGGGCTGATAAGAACAGAAGTGAGGTTGTGAAAGAGTGCAGTGTTTCCACAAAACCTCAAGGGTGCAGATACCAGATATTTCTCAGACTAATTAAATATTAATTTTTCAACATTTTTTAACAGTGTTGAAAATGATGCAGACCTCTTCAATCTCAGAAGAGAATGGAGGGGTTGGATGGGAAAAAATTGATGAACAACTGAAGAAGCTGGGATGTAACACGTGTTCACTGAAGTACCCACAAGACAGAGAGGTAATGTCCTGTTGCGAAACAAACTATCAGAGCGCCAATGAAAACCATCATATATAGCAGGGGACTTTAATACACCATTATCATCATTACACAGAACATCTAGACAGAAAATCAACAAAGTAGCAAAGACTCTCTTAACACATTAGAGGACCTGGACTTAATAGATATATACAGAACAATACACCCACAATGGAATGAAATTGGAAATCACTAAGGGCCAGAGAAACAGGTTAGGCACAAGGATATGGAAGTTAAACAACACACTCTTAGACAAGCAGTGGGTCAAGGAGGAAATCTCAAAAGAAATCAGTAACTACCTTGAACCTAATGAAAATTACAACACAGCATATGAAAACCTATGGGATGCAGCCAAATCTACTCTGAGAGAGAATTTCATAGCCATAAATACATATATTAAAAAAGAAGAAAGAGCAAAATTGAAGACCTAACTGCACACTTGGAGGAATTGGAAAAACAACAACAAACTAAACGTAAAGAAGTAGAAAGAAGGAAAAAATCAAGATTAAAGCAGAACTAAATGAAATAGAGAATGAGAAAGCAATAGAAAAAATAAACAAAACCTAAAGCTGTTTCTTCAAGAATATCAATAAAATTGACAAACCCTTAGCCAGACTACCAAAGAAAAAGAGAGAACAGATGCAAATACACAAAATAAGGAAGGAGCAAGGGGATATCACTATTGACCCCACAGAAATAAAGAGTATCATAAGAGGATTTTTTGAAAAATTATATGCCAACAAGAATGATAATTTAGAGGAAATGGACAATTCTAGAAATTCACAAAACAGCCTACATTGATGAAAAAAGAAATTGATGAACTCAAAAGTTCAATTACAGGTAAAGAAATATACTCAGTTATCAAAACCCTCCCAACTAAGAAGAGCCCAGGACCAGATGACTCCACAGCTGAATTCTATCAAACATTCCAGAAAGACCTAATGCCAATTCTACTTAAACTTTTCCAAAAAAATGGAAGTAGAATCAATATTGCCTAACTCATTCTATGATGCCAACATTGCCATAATACCTAAAACAAACAAAGATACCACTAGAAATGAAAATTACAGACCAATTACTCTAATGAAGCTAGATGCTAAAATCTTCAACAAAATACTTGCTAATCACATTCAACAACTTATTAAAAGGATTATACACCATGATCAACTGGGTTTTATCCCGGGTATGCAAGCATGTTTTAATATAAGAAAAACAATCAATGTAATACACCAAATAAACAAACTGAAAGAAAAAATTCACATGATCATCTCTATAGATGCAGAAAAAGCATTGGAAGAAATATAGCACTCTTTCCTGATAGAAACACCACAAAAGATAGGAATAGAGGGAAATTTTGTGAATATGATAAAGGGTATATATGAAAAACCCAAAGCTAACATCATCTTCAATGGTTAATTCCTAAAAGCCTTCCCTCTGAGATCGGGAACAAGACAAGGTTGCCCACTATCACCAATCCTATTTAACATTGCCTTAGAAGTACTTGATTGAGCACTGAGGCAAGAAAAGGATATAAAAGACATCCAGATTGGAAAAGAAGAAGTAAAAATTTCATTATTTGCAGACGACATGATCCTATACATAGAAAGCTACAACAATGCTTCTAGAACTTATAAAGTAGTTCAGCACTGTTGCAGGCTACAAGATCAATGCTCAAAAACGAGTAACATTTCTGTACACCAATATTGAGCAATCAGAGGAGGAAATCAAGAAAAATATTACATTTAAAATAGCAACTAAAAGAATCAAATACCTAGGAATAAATTTAACTGAAGATATAAAGGACTTATATACAGAAAATTACACAACATTGTTAAAGGAAATCAAAGACTTAAATTAATTGAAAAATATTCCCTGTTCATGGATAGGAAGACTAAACATCATCAAGATGTCTATCCTAGCAAATCTACTCTACAGATGTAATACAATCCCAAGAAACATCAACACTATATATTTTAAGGAAATGGAAAAACTAATCACAAATTATATATGGAAAGTTAAGAGGCCATGAATTGCCAAAGACATATTGAAAAAAAAAAAAAAACTGAAGTTGGAAATATCACATTACCAGACTTTAAAGCATAATGCAAAGCTACAGTGATTAAAACTGCATGGTATTGGCACAAGAATAGACCTAGTGAACAATAGAATCGAATTGAGAGTTCTGGTATAGATCCTCGTATATACAGTTATCTAATATTTGATAAGCTACCAACCCACTTATTTGGGAGAGAATGGTGTCTTTAACAAGCAGTGCTTGGAGAACTGGATGTCCAGATCCTAAAGAATGAGAATATCATCTCACACCTTATACTACTCAAGATGGAAGAAAGATGTAATATAAGAGTCAAAACCATGAAGACCGTAGGAAGATAATGTAGGAAAGCATCTACAGGACATTGTAATAGGAAATGTTTTCATGAACATCACAGCCAAAGCATGAGCAACAAGAGAAAAAAATAGATAAATGGAATCTCCTCAAAATTAAAAACTTCTGCACTTCAAAGGACATTAAGAAAATCAAAAGACAGCCTTCCCAATGGGGAAAATATTTGGCAACCATATATATGATAAGAGCCTAATATCCTGCATATATAAAGAAATCCTACACCTTGAAAATAAAAAGACAAACAACCCATTTAAAAATGGGCAAGTGACCTGAAAAGACACTTATCCAAGTATTGTAATTCAACATGGAGGTAGACGGTACTGGGAAGGATCCAAAGAAAGTTTGGGATCAAGGAACCTCACACCATGTGGAATGCAGGCAAGTTTATTTAGGCTGAAGCTTCTTTTTATACTATAAAGCTGATTAAAAAAAAAAAGTAGGGCATCCTTCACTAGTTCCTCAGCTTGGTACATGAGAGCGATGCCTGTTTCTGTATTCCCAGATAATCTTTCTTGAGAATTCAGACAATAATACCTTAGTGGTGTATTCATTCCACTCGGCCTCCTACCATTAATGTCTGCAGTATGCAGTGTCCTTGGAGACATTTACTAAAGTTTCTCTGCCAGCAAGCATGCTTTTTAAATGCTTAACCCTTTATAATCTGTCTCTCAGCATCTTTTCCAACAATTCACCCTTTTTTGTTTTTTGTCCTGGGTGACTGTGCCTGTCTTTGGTTGCCCTCCTCTGAAGGTCTTACTCATCAGTGACCACCAGCCAAGCTCCCTTGACAAGGGTCTTGAGAGTTAATGGTTTTAGTATAATCAAGTGATTGGCATTACTGGTCTTTCCAACCCTATTAATGCAGGACAACAGGGATTTGCAAATGATTCCTAATACAATTAAGAATAGCAGAGCACCAATGATCACCACACTGAAGTTGGCAAGTACAGAGGTTGATTTCCACCAAAGTAAGGTGTTTATTTTATAGAATTGATCTTTCACTGATTGCCAAAATTCGCTACCTGGAAGAGTAGTAAGTTGATACGGGGACGTGCTCAAAATCCTTTTTTTGCAAATCTGTAATTTCTATAGGTAAATTTGTGTGATGACCTATTAAATGATGTTTAATTTTTTCCCATTCATAGTCGAAATCATTGTATGACAGAGGAGTGATACAAAAAACACTTTTATACCAATCACACATCAAACCTTGTTTTATATTTAGATTATATATTTGTTCTCCCATTTGTGAAAACAGTCATCTCTAAGTCATTAAACCTGTTATTAATTCCTCATCTATATATGCCTGACTATGCCATAACTCATTAGCATTATGATACCAATTTTTAACATATCATTGTGTCAGGATATTCTCATGTAGGGAACTTACTGGCACAGCAGCAGCTGTAATAATACCTGTAATCCTTAATACAGCAGCTACAATAAATCCAATTAAACATTTGGTTCTTTACAAATAATGATTTAGAAAGTGACAAATATTTGACTCTCAGGGGAAAACTGCCAGAAGCGATACATGTGAACCGGAAGCCATATTCCATGATACCATCATCCTATTTGAACTGCAGTAGAACTCTCCTGTAAAACAGGTTCTGATACACAAATGTAAAGGAAGCAATTGCTGCAGCAAAACCATGTTTGATTATTGCTCACAGTTCCTACTATAAAAACAATGGGATCCCTACACATACTTTAAGAAATTAAGTGGATTTTCTTTTTAAACTGGTAATATTAGTTTTACTGCCTTGCCATTCAAAAATTGGCTGGTTCCCAAAAATAATTTCCACAAATAATTTTTAGTTTTGTTAAGTTTATGTCCCATAGTTGTGGGATAAATCTTCCCTGATGAGTCCAATTTAGTGACATATTTATACTTATTATGTCCCCAAAATTCTAAAAATAAGGATAACTTTCAATAGTTTGTTTTTGTTGAAATACTAATTTTTCAACCTAAGGTTGTATTTATACAGCCTTATAGGTTTTGGTATCCCAATAAAGGCCAAATAATTTACAATTCTATAGGAATTATTAAAGAGTACAACCACCCATGAAACATGGTATGTATGCCATTTATCACTTTGTACTATGATTTGGGGGCTGTATACATGGATCCATGGATCCAATGAAGTTGGGTCATTCAAGAAAAGGCAAGGTTAAATTTTCAATAAATGGGAAGCGGCTGTGGCTCAATCAGTAAGGCTCCCGTTTACCATACGGGAGGCCCCGGGTTCAGTTCCCGGGGCCTCCTGGCGAAAGCAAGCCCACCCGCACGGCGTGGTTAGCTGACCCAGCGAGCACAAGCAGCAAGGGGGGGATAAATGAATAAATAAATAAAATTTTAAAAAAATTTTTTTCAATAAATTTCCCTTCTTCATCAGGTTTTAGAGGAAGGCAAGAATCAACAGGCCCAGGAAAATGAAAAGACTGATTAATATGAACAGGGTAGTATTGGCCGTGCAAGTCCACAATTCTAAAGGAGGCAAATTAGTAATATAAGCACAATATGTATAATTATGTGAAAGTGCACTACTTACTACTGTGGTTGTCAAGGTAAGCATAGCAAGGAATAACTGTGTTAGAGTGACATTCTGACTTTTAGAAGTTACCACCATTTCTCCTTTTTGTGTCAGCTTCTTTGGCTTGTTTATGACTAGGTTACAGATGTCTGGCAGGACCCAAAGCTGGTCTCCTTTATCTGTAATGATAAGAGCAAAACCTTGACCCTATATCCTAACCTAACTTCTGCCTTTTCCCATTGATTATTATTTTTAAGCTTTCAATAAACTTGTTGTCCGATATTTGTTTCTGTATTATTGCCTGATTTTTGCCAGAAATGTTTTGCTGCTGATGTATATGATTCTGACCTTTGGCTTAAAAAATTTATTGTAAATAATGCTTGATATAATTGTTCTTGCACCTCCACCATTTCACCATTTTTTATTTTTGTAGCATTTATAAATAGAGGTTTAACTGTTAGTATTTTGTGATAAGTTTACATACATTCACAGGCTTACTCGGTGAGGGGATACACTGATATACTCGGTGTATTTTTCGCTAGAGTCTGGAATAGATACAAGATAAATGTTAATATATATTTATTTTAATATCCTTATATTGACAATTAGGGTGAGAAACAACATAACTAAATAAAAGATTAAGTCAATATTGAACAAAGGTACAGTATGACAGATAAATAGAGCAGTTTTATATATATAATTACCAATATTTAGGTTTTAGCTGGGAACTGTTAAAGTAACAACTGATACTACAGTTTTGTTGACTGTGTTTAGGATTAATGAATTTAATACTATAGATGCCAACTTGTGAGTATTTTGGTAATTACCGAGGAAGGTGCCAGCCTCCTCAGGAAGGACCACAACCCTCCCTGAGCAGTACATTTTAAGGTTTATGCATCAATCCCTCGGAGAGTGGCCAGCTCCCCCAGGGAGGAATACAACAACTGTTGAAATGCACTTTTAAAAAAATTTGTTATAAAACATCCTTGATGTGCTTACTATTTTAATTTCCAATATTTTTCCAGAAATGTGAAAAGTGTTAACTAGCAAGGAATTGGTTTGTTGATTAAGAAAGTTTTCTGCATGATGCTTTACTTTTAGCATTAAACAATACTTACTAAGCCTGTATTTTTAAAAAATATTTAGTTTCATGACTGTTCAAAAGACATATATATATATATATACTTAATAAAATTCCTTTATGTGTAACAAACAATTTATTTAATTATTTATATATGCAATGTACTGTATTAAGTTTTTTGTTTTATTTTTTTAAAGATTTTATTTATTTATTCATTTATCCCCCCATTGCTGCTTGTGCTCCCATATGGTAAACAGGAGCCCTACTGATTGAGCCACAGCCGCTTCCCTGTATTAAGTTTTGATTAGTATTTCAGTATATTATACATAATTCATAACTACAGTAGATTATACAACAATGGATATCCCATGAATAAACTTTTATTTCTCAAATATTTAAGATTCTTAGTAACATGATTAGAATGAAATCAATTGTTTTTTTTATTTTGTATAGTTTGTGACATACGTAAAAACAAATTAGTATTTCCTATTTGGCCTGTGGGGTAATACATTAAATTGTAATTGTAATACTTGCATTGGTTTTGTTGTTACCTTTATAAATAGAATTGGGGCTGTTGCTTACAGTGTTGAATATAAACATGACTTACTGTTGGCTATTTTACAGGAAGGGGAATGTGGCCAACTTGGCTTCTTTAAGAAAATATTTTAGAAAGCTTTAGCAAGTTTTAAAACAAAGTGATAGGGACATAACTCGATGTTAATTTTTTGCAACAAACTAGCAATATTTGGGATCATTGCATGTTGCAGTGGTGTTATTTTATTTTACTATAATTTACTGTTATGCACTACCCCAGTAGCCTTTAATGGCTGCTTTCTTGTAGGTATAACTAAAAATTATGATTAATAACATTATATTTTATTTACTATTATATTGAAATATTATATTTTCAGGAATTTTATACACTTTTAAAGTACTCATATGAACTTTTTATTCATAAACTTTAATTATTATAAAATTAGAACATTTCTTTTAATTATACAACAGTTTTACATACTTCAACTGGTATCACATGAACTTAATTATTTTTAGTATTTTACTTTTTTTTTAGTTAAAAGACCAAGTTATTTGTTACAGTTTGGAAAAAAGCTATCTTTCAGGATTTGACTTTTAGAAAGGAGGTTCGAGCATTGTGTTCTTTTAAAAAGTGATACGACCTGTTTCTCCATGGAAATGATAAGGTTCAAGTACAAGAAAATATTTTGGTAAAACAGAATTTATTACATACTGATTATTGAGGAGAAAAACTTTGTAAACTTTTACTAAAACAGTCAACTGACTTGAGAAACTTTGAGAAAGAATAAAACTTTAACTTTATATTATTGCATTGTTTGACATTAAAGCTAGTAAATGTTTATAGATAGACTCCTTAAATTTTACTTAGCTTTGACCACAAAATTCCTTTTTCACAAGAACTTTTATATTTATACAGGTTTTGTCCCACATTTTACTTTGTTTTAATAACTACCTATTTTATCTTAGGATAAAATGACTTTCTTTTCTTTAATAATAAAAGCAGAGTCTATATACCTTCCATACTTAGGTTACCAAAATGATTTTGGAAACTACTTCCAAGCAAACTTCTGAGAACATATAATTACTATCAACATTAAACCAACTTGTTAGAATAATGATTTAATTTGAGAATAAATATTTTTATTATTTTAGACTAATATCCATATTTATCTATTAATATAAGCCCTTATTTAATTTTTTGCCATTTGAAAAGAGCTCTTATAATAATCTTCATTTAACAATTTAATATTACAATCCAGAGTTATCAAAATATACACTGACACTGAACAAACAGACAAATTCAGAAAGAATTATGATACACTAACAGAAACATAAATCTTACTAATTTGACCCATAATTTTCACTCCTTTGGTATGGCTGTCTTTAAGCCCTCCATCATTTCACATGTTTGATTTTATGGTTTTTAAGATTTTTTTTCTGGAATACGTGTCACTTGTAATATATAAGCCTGTTCTTTGAAACACTTTTGTTCATAATCAGCCACCAGCCAGGATAACTTAAACAGCATAAATAAAGTTATGCTCTAATTTAGCAGTTTATACAGGTATTTCACATGTATATTTTGGATTACTACACTTTAGGAGTACACTTAGGCTCCAAGTTCAGATTTCTGTGATAGGCCTTTTAATTTCTGTTCTTAATTTTGGGTATACTCAGTGAAGTATAAACTTAGTTTCAGCTGAGGAAGGATTGACAGCTGTACTGCTTTTGGTAATTGCCTTAAATTCTGTTACAGGCTGGAGTGAACTGCTCTGTTGCTGACTAGGTAAATTTGAGCAAGGCTGGGAAATGAGCTCACATTGTTTGGCTTAGGGCTTTAGGAAGGCCCGCTTGGAAGTTTACCGACTTATTAATGAGACTACCTTTTTATGGTATTTAGAATGGCATTCCTTGGCCCCGTGTAACCATTTTTGGCATTTTGGACACACAACACTTCATATTGATTTAATATTGACACTAAATGGAACTCTTACACTAGTTTTGGCTGGGCAATCTCTTTTCATAACACCTGGATTCCCACATTTAAAGCAATTTAAATTATTAATCATAGGACTACATCCCTTTAGAGAAGCTGCAAGAAGGTTCATGTTATAGGTACTAGGCCCAATGTTTTGGTATATTTTTATATAATTCTGTAAACTTCTTCCATTTGCCTTTATTAGACATAAAACCTTTTTACAATCACTGTTACCATTATCGAAAACCAACATTATAACAAGCATTTCTTTAAGATCAGATTGAGGGGGGTGGATGTGGCTCAACTGGTTGGGCGTCCGTCTCCCATATGGATCGACCTGGGTTCGATCCCCGGGACCTCCCGGTAAAATAAAAATAAAATAAAATAAAACCATAAAATAAGATCAGTTTGAGTTACAGTCTTGTTGACTACATCTGCCAGCCTTGCTACAAATTCAGCATAGGGTTCAGAATTTCCTTGAAATTTTGTTGAAAATGTTTGTACAGCCTGTACAGGGGTGGAAATGCTTTGCCAGGCAGCTAGGCAACAAAATTGCACTTGTACAATGGCAATGGCCATAAAATCATATTGAGCTTGGCAAGGTATCCCAGCTCATTGCCCTGTTCCTAATATTTGTTCAGCAGTAATAGGCACTGTTGGATTTTGCTGTTGGTTTCATCATACAACTATATTAGCTTCATCAGCCCACCAAGTTTTAAATTGTAAAAATTCTGCTGAATTAAGGACAGCTTAAGCTAACAAATTACAGTCCCAGGGTATTAACCTCTTTGTGCCATTCCTTGCACCAATTCTTGAGTATAAGGAGAATTTACACCATATTGAGGGCATGCTTGTTTTAATTCTTTGATAGTTTTAAAAGTAATAGGAGCATGCTCATATTGTACACCCCCTTGGGGATTGTTAGTATCTACTGGAATTTAGTTACTGTTACTGGAAAATTAAAGAAAAATTTGCATAACCTCTGAATATATTTCTCTACTTCCCTGTGCTCTACCTTTCATAATTTAAGAGGATGATGTTGGCACAAATATAAAAACTTTTGGAGGGTCATTAAATGTTGTAAAAAATGGATCAGTAGATACCTTAGGAGGTGCAGACGCTGCTTCAAGACAATAAATCATCTTTTAGAGCAGACGGCTTAACGACCAGTGGAAAAGTTTCATAAACTCCCTTTTCCTTTTTTTTTTTCTATTTATTTGACATGGATTTATCTGTTATTGCCTGTTCATTAATTTTTCATATTTTTTTTCATTAAAATCATCATTAGCTTGATCTGCTAGAGTGTTAGCAATAGCAGTATCCATTTTAATATCTTCATTTTCATCTGACTGTAATAGTTCAAGAGCAACAGAAATAAAACTATAAAAAGACCATACATAACAATGGTTCTGTACAAGAGAAAAGAGTTTTAGTAACTCTAGGGTAATCACAGATATTTCCGTATTCTTTAAGAGGGTCTTCAAAACTTGGGAATATTCCTCTGACCGTGGTTACTGATTACCCATTACCATGATGATCAAGATTATTCAACTCATGAACAGAATGCCAGGGCCGTCTGACCCAGCAGTCCTTGTTTCCACGGCACTGATCCAGAGAAAATAGTCGTGCCCCACATTGGGCGTCATCTGTTGTAATTCAACATGGAGATAGATGGTGCCAGGAATTATCCAAAGAAAGTTTGGGATCAGTGGACCTCACTCCATGTGGAATGCAGGCAAGTTAATTTAGGCTGAAGCTGCTTTTTATACTACAAAGCTGATAACAAAACTATGGCATCCTCACTAGTTCCTCAGCTTGGTACATGAGATTCTTGAATGTTTCTGTGTTACCAGAGCGTCTTTCTTGGGAATTCAGACAATAGCATCTTAGTGGTGTGTTCATTCCGCTCTGCATACTCCAACAGATATCTGCAGTCTACAGTGTCCTTGGAGACATTTACTAATGTTTCTCTGCCAGGAAATATGCTTTTTAAATGCTTAACCCTTTATGCTCTCGCCCTCAGCATTTTTTACAAAATCCAATGAAGAAATAAAATAGGCTAAAAAGCCCATAAAAAATGCTTGACATCGCTTTCTATCAGGGAAATGTAAATCAAAACTACAATGAGATACAATCTTACACCCATGAGAAAGGAAATTATTTTGAAAAAAACAGCAGACTTTAGGTGTTGGAGAGGATGTGGAGGAATAGGAACCTTCATCCACTGTTGCTGGGATTGTGGAATGATCCAGCCACTGGGAGGACAGTTTGGCAGTTCCTCCTCTAACTAACAATAGATCTTCCATATGATCCAGAAATTCCACTGCTGAGTATATATCCAGAAGAACTGAAATCAAATACCCGAACAGATATATGCACACCAATTTTCATAGTGGCATTGTCCAACATTGCCAAAATTTGCAATCAGCCCCAGTGCCCATCAACAGATGAGTGGATAAGCAAAATGTGGCACATACATACAATGGAATATTACTCAGCTGTATGAAGGAATAAAGTGCTAACAGAAGGAATAACATGGATGAATCTTTAAGACCTTATGTAGAGTGAAGCAAGCTGGGAATTGAGGGATGAACTCTGTATGACCTCACTGATTTGAACTGAGGAATGTTAGCAGTCTCTGAGAACCATTGTCTGAAAGATAGGTCAACAAGGGAAAGAAAGAGAAGAGTAGGCTATGAGCCATCACCCATGTAGACATAATCTATGGTAAATGGAGAGTGTATAGTTTCATATTGAAGGATTGAACTGATGGGTTGTGATATTACTGGGTATGGAGGTGCAGGGTTCACAGGTGGGTGGATTAAGAAGGGCAGGTTGGAATACCCAGGACATGTAACTATTAATCTTGTCTTTCCATGAGTGAAGGAAGGTGAGTGTCATATGCCCCTGGGGGATGGGAGGAAGGAACACTTAAGATCAAATGGGGTATTTAGTGATTATGGGAAAGGTTTTTCATTACCTTACATTAATGGACACAGGACATGGTAAATATCATCAAAAATTATTAAACTGTACTTTCTAAATTGTAAACTATACTGTAAACCATTGACAAGGATTAGTTGCTATATTTTACTATCTGTATAACAGTTATACCAATGCTAACATCCATTTTAAAGGTTTTAATAGGGGTGGGGAAGTGGGAGGGAGGTTGGGCATGAGGGAGTCCCGAGTATTATGTGTGTGACTTTGCTGTGATATAAAACTTCTTTGAAAATTAAACTAAAATTTTAGAGGCCCTGGGGAATGTGAGGGGGAAGGTGTCCCTGTAAACTAGACATCCGATTATACAGTGATAATGGGAAAAAAGCATAATTATTTAAAAAGGAATTTTTTTTATTTTATATCTAATTTTTTTTTCAATGTCCAAATCCACAAATATTATTTCGTTTTTATTTTAGTTTTTTTTTTTTCTTTCTGAGTTCCCTTGGGCTTATCAATTGCATTTAAGCTTATCATTATTATTTCTTTTTCCTATTAATTGTATTTGGTTATTATATGGTCTTCATGTTCAAGGAAGGTTTAGATCACAGAAAGGTTACAATGGGGGCTGCAGAGGATCATTTGTGGGAGGTGTCTGGGAAGGAGGCTTCATGGAAGTAATTTCACCTGAATATACATGAAAGATATATGAAATTATTCAAATGATAAAGGTATGAGACATAGTCACGGTGGGTAGACAATCACTCAATAAGTGAGGGTTTCTGAATTCCTAGCCTGGATATCTCTGCCACATTCTCCAAGGAAGCAACAACAGGTGCCTGAGTGCAGAAGCATTGTCTGGTAAAAGGATGGCACACTGATGAGTTCTTGTTATTGATAACTAACCTTATGAGTCTTTGCTCTTGTAATTGAAACTTTGCCTACTGTTATTGTGTGCCTAAGGGTTGCATCCTGAGAACCTCCTTGTTACTCAAATGTGACCTCTCTCTAAACCAAACTATGCATATGAATGCATTACCTTCTCCCCAATTTGGGACATGACTCCCATGGATGAGCTTCCTTGGCAAACAGGGATTAATACCAAGTGCCAAATGGCAATATGATTGGAAAAAACCTTGAATAAAGGGGGAAAAGTTTAAGAGAAATGAGTTCATGCAGCTAAGACACTTCAAAGAAAATTCGGGAGGTCATCCCAGAGATAACGCTTATGCACATCTTTGTAGGATCTCATAGAACACCAAAGAGGATATGACCCCACACAGAGGGGCTCCTGAAGGCTCTGGGAACACCCAGGTCCTACCTAAGTGGGGATAGCCCCAGAGATTGATGCCTTATTAGTGGGCTTTACCTAGTAATCTGTGCTCCTGAGAGTGGCAGAGATAGACTCAAATAAGTCCTCACTGCACATGATCCATCAGTCCCTTTCATTCAAACCTAAATGTGATGCTAGAGTTTTTAGGTGTACTTCCAGAGACTGGATCCTCTGGCATACCTATGTGCCAGCTGTGCCTGGCATCTTGGTGGAGCTGCAACTCCTACCCTACAGCTCAATGTACACATACAAGACAACTGGTGGGGTAATGACGATGGGCAATGGACATCATAGGGAATGCAGATCGCCTGTTAGCTACAGGTATGATAATCCCATCCAGTGTATCCATGGGTTATAAGCCCTCTCTGACTTGGAGCTGGAGTGTACATCACCATCCCAGTCCCCTCAGGATTCGGGGAAGAGCTATGGACTAGACTGGACTTAATGGTATTCTGTTGTAGACATATTGTGATTCAAGCAATGGAAGAAATTATAACAGTGAGGTGGAGCTGGCAGCAGCTGGATGCTTTCAGGGCAGGGAGGTAAAGGGTAGTTGAAAAACAGGGGCTTTTTGGGGCCTTGGGGATTTTCCTGAGTGACATTTAAGCAATGGATGTAGGCCATTTTACATCAGCATATACCTGCAGAACTGTGTGGGAGTCAGTGTGGTCTACAATGTGAACTGTGGCCTATGCTTGGTGACAAGGCCTCAGGATGTGTATATCCATTGTGGGTGATGTACCACACTGATAAAGGATGTTTGTGTGGGATGAAGTGGGAGGTGTGGGAGGTGAGGAACATGGGAAAACCTGTAATATCTGTGTAATATTTAGGTAATCTATGCACATTTAAAAAATATATATATATACAAAAATACTATTTATGTAAGCAAATACACATATGTGCATATATATTTATATAACACTTTACAAATATTAGTATGTATTGTGAAAAATTGGATTTTTACCCACAATAAAAATAAAGGAAAAGAAAAGAAAATGCTACCATAATGGGCAGCATTATTTTTTAAATGGTAATTTTTTAAATGCCTACCCAGAATGTAATGAATTGAAGAACCAGTGGAAACAACCAGGATTATTTGAAATAAATGGAAAGCCCATCTATACAAAAACTAAGAGAAATCTCGAGTTCTAATGCATAAATTAGTGGTATCAAATTGAACACAGATGAGTGTGGAAGAAGATGTGGAAGGGCAGATCCCAGAAATAACTGTAAGTGCATTTTTCCATGAGGAGAAAGACATCTTGAATTACACAGTCACAGCTGCTTCCCTAAAAGACTGGCAACAGGTTCAAACCAAGAAGAGAACAGATGGTGTGGATGGGAAGAAGCTGATGTATAACTGAAGAAGCTGGAATGTAGCACGTGTTCACTGCAGTTCCCCCAAGCCAGAGATGGAATGTCCTGTTTGGGAACCAAATTTTCAGAGCCCCAATGAAAACCAACATCATATGTTTAGGACGCACAAAGGAAGATAGGGGTGAGCCATGCTCAGCACTCACAGCCTCAGTTAGTGATGTGAGTTACTCTAGCGGGTCACCACTGGAAAGTAAGCAGAAGGAAGTCTGTCTTCTCCTGTAGTGCTAACAGCCCTCTAACTGGACACGAGTAGAGAGCAGAGTGGCCTACAAATGGTCACGTCCATCCTCCTCGTGCTCCGTGCTCACTCTGGCTTTGGGAGACCTCCACCGTCCAGGCAGCTGTGGAGGGGGCCAAGGGGAGTGATCACTTTTCCTTTATGGTCAACTGTATTTGCAAAGTGTGAGGGGAAGCTCCTCCACAGTAATGTTCTAGATAAAAATCAATATCTTCAAAATCAACCATTTTGTATGATTTCATTTTGTGTTATTTTCATAATTTCTTTTTAATTATAATAAATTATCAGTGCAAAGAGTATAAAAGTAATTTGAGTTTGTAATGGTAAACAGCCAAATTCCTTCTCTAACCTCAATATCCATTCCTCCCTCCTCAGAATTATCTGTATTGGCAGTTTCTTTTGGGTACAGATTTCTGTTGGTAAATACATGCATTCTGGAGTTTCATCTATCCCACATCCTGTCACATATAAGAAAAAAATTGGAGTACAGCTTAAGAATATAAATAAATTTTCTAAATTCTTACTATACTTGATTAGAAGTATATCATCTAATTATGAAAGGAAAATTTCTGATTTAAAATAATACAGAAAATTAGAGTGAAGTAGAAAGAAGGACACTACTTCAGTGACTGTTAAACATGAATCCACGTCAGACTCAGGTGAAGAAACTCAAAAATTATAAATGGTTTGGGTGCCTGCTAAGAAAATGTTTCAATAATGGCCAGCATCAATTTTGAAATGATAATTTTTTAAATGCTTGCACAGAATGTAATGGAATGAAGAAACAATGAAAACAACCAGGATAATTTGAAATAAGTGAAAACCCAATCTTTACATTAACTAAGAGAAATCTTGAAAACTGATGCATAAATTAGTGGTAAAAAATTGAACACAGATGAGTGTAGAAGAAGATGCGGGAAGAACAGGTCTCAGAACAAACTGCAAGTGCACTATTCCAAGAAGAAAAAGACATCAGGAATTGCACAGTCACAGCCTCTTCCTTAAATGATTGGCAACCAGTTGCACAGACTGCAGGTGGAGATTGTTTGAAGATTCACATTCCTTACATTCACATTGTTTCTCTCCAGTATGAATGTTTTAATGTTTAAGGAGATACTGTCTCTGGCTGAAGGCTATTCCACATTCTTTACATATATAGTGCTTCCATCCACAATGAGTTTTCTCATGGTCAGTGAGATTTGATTTGCTACTGAAGACTTTCCTATATTCCTTACATATATAGGGTTTCTCTCCTGTTTGTCTTCTCTGGTGTGTAATGAGGCTTGATTTCTGAATGAAAGCTTTTCCACATCCATCACATTCATAGGTTTTTTTTTTAGTATGTATTCTCAGATAGTTAACCAGGTTTTCCTTCTGGTTGAAGGCTTTTCTACATTCATTGCATATATCGGGTTTTACTCCAGGATGAATACTCTCATGTTTAATGAACAATTGCTTTTGGTTGAAGGCTTTTCTGCATTCTTTACATTCATTTTGTTTTTGTCCACTACGAATTTTTTGATGTTCGGTGAGATATGATTAGTACCTAAAGGCTTTTTCACATGCCTTACTTTCATAGTGTTTCTTTGCAGTAGGAAATCTCTTGTATCTGAGATTTGACATTTGAATGAAAGCTTTCCCACATATATATGATTTCACATTAGTAAGGATTTTCTGATGAATAAAGAGAATTTCTGTCAGGTTGAAAACTTTCCCACATTTAGTACATTTCTATGCTTGTTCCCATGTATGGCTTTTAAAATGAGGTGTAAAATATGAGTGCAAAGAGCAGACTACATTCAGGACACTCATATGGTTTCTTTCTAGTTTGAATTTTCTCATATTCCATGAGGTTTTGTTTCAGATGGAAGCAGTCCTATGTTCATTAGAATTCTAACTAATGTGTGATTCTTTCATGCTCATTGAGATTTAATGGCTGGCTGAAGGATTTCCCTTATTCCTTTAATACAGAGCATTTTACCCCTGCATGTTTCTGTTATGTGACTCTTATCTTTCCCAAATTCATGAAAACCAAATGGTTTCTCTGAAGGATTAATTCTCAGGTATCTCGTGAGTTTGAATTTCAAGAAAAATTCACATTTATTACACTTAAATTGGAGGACTATGATGTGGGGAAAACTGGCAAAACACTTTGTCTTCATTTGGTTTCCTAACATAGATTCCCTCAAGCTTAGGTGAGCATGATGCAAATTCCTTCAAAGTGAAGTCACATTCCTAGAAGTGTTATTTTGAGGAATCAATGCTTGCAGTCAGAGAACATACTTTCCCAACATTCTTACATTCTCTGCCTTCATCTTAAATCTGTATTATTGTGGAAGAGGATATAGCTTTACTCAAAAGCCTTCTGTTTTGTCCAAGGCTTCTTAATAGTTTGTGGGGTGCAGCAAAAGCAGTGCCTATACGGATATTTATAGCATTGAATGCATTCATTAGAGAAGAGGAAAGTACCAATACCAATCATCTAAGCATCCAATTTAGGAAGCACAACATTTCTTTTCATTTGTTCTATCATTATGGCTCTTCTTGCTTCAAATAAGCATCACATCCAGTTTGGTGACTTCATGACTAGGAAATGGAGAAATGATACAGCACTTGATTTATGATGGGGACAAAACAACACCCCATTAAACAACCCTGGAACCTTCAGTCTTCTGATGGATAAGAAAGAAGCAGCTTACAAAGATGCACAATTAAGTTGGCCCCCCAAAAAGGCTAAAATGGCAACCCAGGAAATCATGAATACTTTGTTTTGGACTTACTATTTTTGTTCAATTTTCTTCTTCTATTTATTTGGATGACATCTTCTTTTTAATATTTTTTAAAGTTTACCATGGAAATTATTACACTTTTGCTTGCCTTTCCAAATCTGCAGTTATTATTTGTTATTGACTTGCCAAATAATATATTTTAAACATTTTATATTCTGTATTATTCAGCCAAAGGTGTGCTGATGCAAAAATATAATAAAACTGTTGGTCTTTATAAAGGGCATTTATTTGGGTTTAGAAGATTACAGTTACCAGGCCTTAAAGGATAACTTTCTTCTTTCACCAAATTCTGTTAGCCCATCTTGGAGCAAAACAGCTGATGAATTTGCCAGGGTTCAGGTTTCTTGGGTTCCTCTAATCCCAGGGCTGCATTTCTCTCTGGGCTCAGCTCCTCTGTTTCCTCCACAAGGTAAGCTATAGATGATGAGGGTCTCTAAGCTTTGCCTCTCTCCACAAGGCCAATTGTGAACTCTCAGGTGAAAGGCTTGACTCTTTTCCCCGTGGCCTTCTATCCTTGCACATCAAAACTCCAACATCAGAAACCACTCCAGCTCTGTACTTTGCCATGTGTTTTGTGTTTGAGACCCCATCTACGAAGGGATGGGGCTCAACACCCTACCGACTGTAGCCCAGTTAATGCCCTTATCATAATTTAATCATGCCCAGATTAAAACACCAGTTTACAAGCATAATCCAATATCATTTTTCAAATAAATAACGATATCAAACTGGTATATATCCATTTATTCATTTTATGCTATATATTATTTTATGGTGTATTTTAAAACTTTGTTGATGTCTTAGGCCATGGATATCATTACAACTTTATCCATTCAATAGACATTTAAAGATATGAATTTAATCAACAGATATTGTTCTTCAACAATCCTGAATCTTGAACCTTTTTCCATTATTTTCTCTCTGACTGAAGAATATTCTTTAACATTTCTTCTAAAGTGAGTTATTTAAAAAATAAATAAATAAATAAAGTGAGTTATTGCTAGAAAATTTTACCAGTCTTTTTTTTTTTTTATGGGTAAAAATCAAAATTCTCACAATACATACAAACATTTGCAAAATGATATATAAATATATATGCACATATATTTATTTGCTTACAAAAATGTTATTTATATATATATCTATACATATATTTTAATAGGTGCTTAGATTACCTAAAATATTACACAGAACCCACTGGGATTCCCATGTTGCCCACCTCCCACACCTCCCACCACATCCCACACAAACATCTCCCACAGTGTGGCCCACAACCCTCAATGAACTTACACATCCTGGAGCCTTGCCACCAACCATAGACCACAGTTCACACTGTAGACCACACTCTCTCCCACTCAGTTCTGAGTGGTGTGTGTTGATTTAAAATGGCCTACATCCATTGCCACAACAGTACTCAGGAAAACCTCCAACTCCCAAAGAAGCCCCTGTATTTCAACTGCTCATCCCCTCCCTACCCAAAAACTGTCAAGTGGTCACTGGCTCCACCTCATTGTTATAATTTCTTGCATTGCAAGAATCACCATATGTGAGCAAGAGAATACCATCAAGTCCATTCTTGTCCATAGTTCTTCCCCCAATCCAGAGGCGACTGGGATGGTGATGTCCACTCCAACTCCAAGTGAGAGAGGGCTTATATCCCATGGATATGGTGGGTGGGATGATCCTGCCTGCAGATGCAGGCCCTCTCCATTCCCTGGAATGGCCATTTCCCATCGTTGTCTCCTCACCAGGTGACTTGGATGAGTCCATTGAGCTGTAGGGTAGGAGTTGCAGCTCCACCTAGATTTCATGCTCACCTGGCACATAGGTAGGCAGGAGGGTCCAGTCTCTGGAAGTATACCTAAGAAACTCCAGCATCACATGTAGGTTTGAATAGAAGGGACTGGTGAACCATGTGCAGGGAGGACTTATTTGAGTCTAATTCTGTCACTCTCAGGAGCACAGATTCCAAAATAGAACTCACTGATAAGGCATCAGTCTCTGGGGCTAACCCCCTTATATAGGACCAGGGTGTCTCCGGAGCTCTCAGGAACCCCACTGAGTGGGGTGATAGGCACTTAGATGTTCTATGAGCTCCTACTGAGGTTTGCGTAAGAGTTACCTCTGGGATGACCTCCCGACTCTCTTTGAAGTCTCTTAGCCACTTGAACTCATTTGTCTTTACCATTTCCCTCTTTTATTCAAGGTCTTTTTCCAGTTGTGTTGCCAGTTGGCACTTGGGAAAAGTTTTCAATTAGCAATAATCGTGCCTCGGATAAACCTCATTGGCTACGATACTGCCACTGCATAAAGCTGCCAGTTGGCACTTGGTATTAATCCCTCGTTGCTAGGGAGGCTCATCCCTGGGAGTCATGTCCCATGTTGGGGGGAAAGTAATGCAATCATATGCTGAGTTTTGCTTAGAGAGAGGCCACATTTGAGCAACAAGGAGGTGCTCAGGTGACAACCCTTAGGCACCCCACAACTGCAGGCTAAGTCTCATTTACAAGAGCAAAGACTCACAAAGGTAGTCATCAATAAAAAAAAAAATCAGTGGGTCATCCTATTTTGACAGGGACTGTCCCTACACACAGAAGACTATTGCTGCTCCCTTGGAGATTGTGGCAGATCTCTCCAGGCTAGGAATTCAGATTCCCTCATTTATTGTGTGATTATCCACCCATCGTGACCATGCCCCATCCCCCGATCCTTTGAATGATTTTGTATATCTTTCATGTATATTCAGTTGAACCAATTCACACGAAACCCTCCCAGACAACATCCCCCCAATAATCACCCGCAGTACCCATTGTAACCCTTCTGTGATCCAAATCCTCCATGTACATTTAGTCCATAAAATAATCAAATACACTTACTAGGATAAAGAAACAAGTGTGATAAGCTTACATGCAAGAGACAAACATAAGGAAACTCGGGGGGGGGAAGAGAGAGAAGGAAAAAAAAACAAATAATCAAACAAAAAAAAAACAAAATAAAATATAATTAGTGGATTGGGACATTCAAAAAATGGGCAAAAAAGCAAAGGAAATGCCTTTAAAAAAATATATATATATATTCATTTTTATTTCCTTTCTCTCTTCTTTTTTCCCTTTTTTCCTTCCCTTTATCACTGTGTTATCGTATGTCTGTTGTGTCATGACACCTTCCTCCTCTCAATCCCCATTGCCTCCCAATTTTTCATTTAATTTTCAAAGAAATTTTAGGTCACAGCAAAGGCACACACGGAGTGTTGGAGACTCCCAGATACCAAACCATCCCCCCTTCCCCACCCCATATTAACTCCCCCTCCTTTTTTTTTTGGTTGTTAGCATTGTTATAACTGTTATGCAGATAGCAAAATATAGCAATTAAACATTGTCAGTGATTTACAGTATAGTTTACAATTTAGATGATACAGATTAATAATTTTGATGATATTTCCCATGTACTGTGTCCATTACTGAAAGGTAAAGAAAAACCTTCCCCATGACCACCAAACAACCCATTAGATCTTGACTGTTCACTTATCCCCAGCCCAAAGGGCCCATGATACCCCCCTCTCCTAACCCATGGAATGTCAAGATTCACAGTTACATGCCCTGGGGATTTGAGCCAGCACTTCCTAATCCACCCACCCCCCAGTGCTGTACCACCAAACCCAGGAACACCACCAATCATCTACCCCATCCCCCAACATGCAACCACACTCTATTGCTTTACCATAGATTGTGCCCATATGGGAGATGGCTCAAAGCCTGCTCTTCTCTTACTCTCCTTTGTTAACCTAACTTTCAGAGAATGGTTCTTAGAGACTGCTCACTTTCCTCAGTTCAGATCAGTGAGGTCATATACTGTTCATCCTTCAGTGCCTGGCTTGCTTCACTCAACATAAGGTCTTCAA